>PVJH01015448.1:0-53362 GCA_004026705.1 Nesogale talazaci
ACAATTAAACATCACTGCAAGTGGTGAAATGATTGGAGTTGTTAAGTTTTTCATTTTACTTAGATTCACAGAGCCCATGGAAAAGCCATGAAGAAATGGCATATTGTATTGGATAAATGACATATCACAAAAGACCATCTCAAATGTGTTACAAAGCAAAGCTGTCATTTTGAAGACTAAGGTCCTCCTGACCTAAGCCATGATATTTTCAATCACCTCAAATGTATGCAAAAGCAGAACAATCAACAGAGAGAGAATTGAAATGAACAAATCAATTTTGAATTAAGAACAGTCAGCGTGCTCCTAGAAATGAAAGGGCAAGATTTCACTTCATGTGCTTTAGTCCTGTTATCAGGAGAAGCTAGACCCTGAAGAAGGTCAGACTTCTTGCTTGGTTGAGATTCAAGAAACCCCTCAGTAAAATAACTGACATAGCTAATTCAATAGTGGGCTCAAAGACAGCAGTGATTGTGAACTAGGCACTCTGTTATACACTGTAAGTTGGACACAGGTGAACAATACCGGCTGTTTTCAGCAGTGTTGAAAGAGTAATATTGATTTTTAATGTTTTGGGGTGCCATCAAGTCTATTAAGACAACTAGCAAACCTTTGTACAAGAGTGAAACACTGGCCACACAATACTCAGAAATATTTCTAGGCTTAACCTCGTTTTTACAGCTTCTGTGTCAGTTCAAGTCAAACTCCAGTATACTCCATGCAATCCAAAAATATGGAAAATGTATTTGTACTATAGGAACATTATTTGAAAATGTTTTGAATCTTTCCCTTGGACCTTTTGTTTGCCTACCTGTGTTTATAAAAAGTATCTTTAATAGGAGGCCCTGGGTATTATAAATAGCTAATGTTCTTGACTGCCAACTGAAAGGTTAGTAGTTCAGATACCCCCCAAAGGAATCTGAGGAGAAAACTTTGACAGGGTCAGCCATCAAAAACTTTACAGAGAGCAATTTACTCTGACATAGAATAACTTAGAATCAACTCAGCAGTGACTGAATTATTCTCTATGCCACCAGAAAGACTCATTGTTTACATTTTATTTTTCTGCTTTTCTACTTGTTAGTATCTATAGATAATAGATAAATATACCATCCTCACGTTGATCCTAACAAAGTTGACATTGAAGTATAGCATTGTGATAGTTAAGGTTTATTGTGATAATATGGCTGATACACACATGTGGGATTAATTGGAGGGCGATGAGATAAATGGTTCAGCAAGGCTCACCTGTCTTGTCTTTTGCTCTCTGCTGGTCGGACCAGTGTGCAGCTGCCTTAACTAGTTCTCTGCCTCAGCTAGAAAGACTCACTTCCTGTGAGACACCACTGAGAAGAAGCCACATGGGCCTACCCTAATGCAGCCCTGGGTGCTGGAGAAGTCACATGGAGACCCTTGCCAGCGCTGAGATGGCTTACACGTTCACTGATGTCGGCTTTCCTCCTTCATTTGGCATCATTGCCTGTGTTTTGTGAGGACTCTGTAGAACGGTGTTGTATATATGGGCTAATGTCAAACTTACGGACTTGGACAGCACTGGGTTGGGATGCTTTCTTTTTTTTCCCCAGTGATTTTATTGGGGGTTATTATAGCTCTTATAACATTCCATACATCATTTGTGTCAAGCATATTTGTACACATGTTGCCATCTTCATTTTCTGCTTGAGCCCTTTCGTATAAGCTCCTCTTCCCCCCTCCTTTTTTTAAAATAAATCATTTTATTGGGGCCTCATATGACTCCCATCATGATCAATACATATATCAATTGTATGCAGACCACATTTGTTGCCATCATCACTCTCGAAACATCCTCCCTCCATTTAGGACCCCAGTACCAGCTCCCCATATTTCCCCTCCCTCCTCATTCTCCCGCCCCCATGAACCCTTAATAATTTACAATTTGTTATTACCTATTCATATCATACACTGTCTGATGTGTCCCTTCACTCACTTCCCTGTTGTCCGTACCCCAGGGAGGAAGTTAGATATAGATCCCTGCAATTGGTTTCCCTTTTTACTTCACCCTCCCTCCACCATTCCCAGTATCACCAGCCCCACCACTGGTCCTGAAGGGATCATCTATCTTAAATTCCCCATGTTTCCGGCTCCAGTGTACATCCCCTGGTCTCTCTGGATTTGTCAGGTAGAATTGGGATCATGAGGGTGGGAAGAAGCTTTTGAAAACTAAAGGAAAGGGCTGAGCCCCGGTGGCGTAGTGGTTGTGCGCGGGACTGCGGCCCACTGGGACAGAGGTTCAATTCCAGCAGTGGGGCTGGGCCTCCTACTCCCACCACCGGAGAGCAGTGATGCCCCCCACCCCCCCAAAAAAAAAAAACTAAAGGGAAGTTGCATATTTCAATGTTACTACACTGTAGCTTGACTGGCTCATCTCCTCCCTGCAACCCCTCTGTAAGGGGATATCGCTTCACGTATTGATGGGCTTTGGGTCCCCAATCTGTACTCTCCCTCATTTATAATATGATTTTTAGTTCTTTGATGCATGATACAGGATCCTTTCAACAACTCGTGGTCACTCAGGCTGGTGTGCTTCTTCCGTGTGGGTTTTGTGCTTCTGAGCTAAATCTTCACTTGTTTATTTTCAAGCCTTCAAGACTCCCAAATGCTATATTTTTTGATAGCCAGGCACCATCAGCTTTCTTTGCCACATTTGGTTATGCTTACATTTGTCGTCAGCGATCATATCAGGAAGGTGAGCACTCAATGTAAAGATCTTTAGTTCTTTAAGCCTGATGACTGATCCCTTTGACACTTCATGGTCCCACAGACTAGTATGCTTCTTCCATGTGGGCTTTGTTGCTTTTGAGCTAGATGGCTGCTTGTTTACTTTCAAGCCTTTAAGACGCCAGATTTCTTCACATTTGCTTATGCACACATTTGTCTTCAGTGATCATGTCGGGAAGATGAGTGTGTCAGTCCGGGTAGACTAGAGGAACAAATTTCATAGACACTTATAGATACAGGGAAAACGTTTATATACAAGAAGAACAGGACATTGAGCCCAGTTCAGTTCAAAGTCATAAGTCCGATAGTAACCTATATGCCAGAAATCAGTCTAAAGTCTCCTTCCGACTCACGAAGTCACAGATCAGTGGGTGCAGAATCCCGGCCCCGGCAGGGGTCTCCACATGGCTCCTCGCTTCCAGGGCTCAGGGTCTATCAACAGCAGAAGCAACTCATCGCTGGCAGAGGTCTCCATGTGGCCACTGCAGCTTCAGAGGTCTGGCTCCATCAGGGCAAAGCCGTGTGGCTCTCCGCCGGCTCCTCCAGCTTCTCGGGCGCTGCCATCTTGTCTGTGATTCATCGTCTCTGAGAACTAACTCCCAACAACCAGGGAGATAGCTTCTCATCTCCATGAGATAGCTTCTCATATCACGAGATATCCCAGAAGTCTCAGGAGAAAGCCATGCCCACATAGCGGCCTCATTGGCTACTCAATGTCTATCTCCAGATTAACAGACTAGACTCCACCCCTACATTTCAATCATAAAATTAACATAAGCACATGACTGCCACAGTGAGCATCGTGGAATGCCAGTTTAATTGAGCAAAATATTCTTGTGCTGAGGAAGTGCTTGAGTGGAGGCTCAATGCCCATCTGCTGCCCTAATACTAACCTTATAAGTATAAGCACTTTGATTTATTTGTCCATCATCATATATAAATATATTCACCCATGTATATGCCTGTATTTAAACCTCTATAAATGCCCTTTAACATCCCCCCTCCCCAACCCCCAAGTTCTTCTATTTCCTTTTACTTTCCTCTTATCCCACTATCCTGCTCATCCTCCCTTTGGGTTTCAGTATTTTCTCTCTGTTACATTACTCTTGCTCAATGGCCTCTGACACCCATCTTGTCACTGATTTTGAATCATCATCCTGTCATTTTCTCCTCCAGACTTTCATCCAGCCTTTCTTATCTAGATAGACCTGCAAAGATAACAATACGTACCAAAAAAACAGGCACCCTAAGATGACGCAACCAAAAAAAATAAAACAATGATAACAAAAAAAACCCAATGACCTATATATATTTATATATAAGTAAAAAAAATAAAAATAGTAACAAAATAAAAGCCTGTAAATAGTTCCAGGTCTGTTCGTTGATCTCCAGGAGTGTCCCTGTTGAGTGGTGCCACACCCTGATCCCAAAGTATCCTTGGCACTCCATCTGGAACTCCATGATCTGTTGCACACCCTTAGTGTTTTGCTATGGTGTGCTTGGGTCAGACAGGATAATCCTGACCCCATTTCTCCATTGTTGTCCCCAAAAGGCCTTGGGTCAGCAAGGGAAGCCATATTTCATTGTGGGGCCAGCCGTATGATCCTCTCTGTGCATTGGCTGTTCTGAGTGGTAATATCATCCTCAAGGCTTGATGGGCCAGGATGCACTCCATACTCTCTTCCTCCCCCTTTTCATTTGTTCTTGTCAGATGTTTTCTTAATGTACACTTACCCTTTATATAAAGCGCTCTCTTAGGGCTGAACCCCCGTGACGTAGTGGTTGTGCGCGGAACTGCGGCCCACTGGGTTAGAGGTTCAAATCCAGCAGCATGGCTTGGCCTCCTACTTCCACCACCAGAGGGCATTGATTTCCCCCCCCCCCCAAAAAAAAAATAAAGCTCTTATAAAATCTGAGTGTCTTTTGTTTCTCTAGTCTACCCAGACCGGCACAGTAATTTTTCACTGCAGTTCTCTTGATTTCTTGTAGGTTTTTCTGCACGCCAGATGATGGATTTTTTTTTTATTAAAACCTTTTATTTTAAAATAAAATTTATTTTTCTGTAGTGATATCGATACACACACCTGTTATCAGGCTGAATGAGAGAGAATAATGATTACTGGTTTTATTCTCCTCCTTTTTTGCTGCTATTTTATTTTCAGTTTTACTATGAAATAATATTTTCCATATGGATCACTTCTCATTTCTTCTTTTTTCAGAGGGTTGAAGAGGAAGCCTTGGTTAAGAATAGCAGTGCTTGCAAAGATTACCTCATTGAAGCTATGAAGTATCACTTACTGCCAACAGAACAGCGTGTACTAATGAAGAGTGTCCGTACTCGACTGAGGACACCTATGAACCTTCCCAAAGTAGGGTCTATTGTTTATACTTATTGTTAGCCTCATTTGCAAGCCCCGTAGTGCAACTAACACTTCATAATTTTACTCTCTGAAATTTCTGTGCTGTATTGTTTATTTCCTGGCCACAGAGAATGTGTGTAAGAATTCATTGCTAGCTAGAGAACTCAACCTCCCTATTTTGTCTACCACAGGTAGCAATGGTCTGGTTCATTTAATCTTCATCCGTGGTTTTGGTCCTTTAGGAGTGTGATCAGCTCCAGTTATAATAAAAATAGAAGTTGCCATTGAGTCCATGTGACTTTGGTGACCGATATTTGCAGAGTAGACTTTTCAAGGCTGGAACCATTTGTAAGCAGACAGTCTGGCTTTTTTTTTTTTTTTTTTTGGGGGGGGGGGGCCCTGGGTGAGTTCAGACTCCAACCTTGCAGATAGTTGTTGAACGCGTAATGAGATAAAACCCCAGGACTCTAATTCTAATAGAAATTATATGGTCAGATTAGGGTAGAAAGACTTCTTTGTCATTTAGATGTTTTCATAATTGAAAACCCAGTAGTTCACAGAAGTGCCTATTAGAACTAAGGATGATAGAATTGCTTGTTCAATACATTGCCTTGCTACTCACTGTCTACTACTTGATATTTCATACACACATCATATGTGACCATTTGAGATTTCCAAATGTCTTCCTATTTCACCAGTGTTCATATTTTCATGTGCAATGGTTTAAGTATCACCTCTTTCTTTTTAATTGAAGCCATTCGTGTTTTACTGAATTAATTTTCTTTCAAAATAACCCCTCATTTCTTTATCTTTTTGCAGTTCCTTTTTGCTCCAATTGCACCTTCACAATACTACAAAACCAATACTTTGACAACCACTTTCTCTGCTTTTATTTATTATTACTGTTACATCAGAGGCAATGATGGATTAAAGAATAATCTAATAGTCATTGTTTTTTATCTTTCATTGTCAGTTACTGTTCTCAATCTTTTTCATTGAGTGATGTTTTTAATACTTTTATTTAACACTTTTCAAGTTTTATTTCTGGAGTCTCCATTCTTAATTGCTTCAAATCTGTATGGGTGGTGTTTTTCTGTTTTGCTTCGTGTTAACAGCAGTAGAGAATCAATTGTAGATTTTGCCAGTTTTCTATTTATTTTTCTCCTAGATCAACAGTAAATATTTTAATTTAGAGTGCACCCTCTGTGTCTTCTGATGACAGCTTAGCAGAAGTACCCACCCTGATACAGCCTGTCTGTAGAAAGTTTTAATTCGTGTGATTAGGTTTTATAATTCAAGCCAAAAATTAAGAACATGTCACAGAGGACCCAGTGAGATTTAGGATCAGATGCAGTCATATTTGACATGAATTTTATAACATTCCTCAGTCTATTCTCGTTTTGTTGGTCCCTAGAGATAGGGATATTTCCCCCAAATATTCTAAATTCTTACTGAGAATTTATTGTCATTTAACAAAAGATATTTACAAGGCATTCACTTCCTACCCTGTTTTGAAAATTGGTATTTGCCTTTTTAAAATTTTCTGATCTCTCCTCAGTTCTCCAAGGTTTTTCAAAATAATTGTAAGTGGCTCAGTAAGTACATTAGCTAGTTCCCTTAACACCTTAGTATGCATGCCATCTGGGTCTGCTGAGTTTATAAATGTTTACATTTTCCAATACCCCTTTACCTGCTTTTATAAGTAGCCATTTTATAAGTCTTCATTACTTCATATTTGTCCTTATTATTTGATGTCACCTTTTGTTCTTGCAAATAATAGGAGGATTAAAAAATCCAGAGTCTTAGCCAATTTAATTATCATTTCATTTACACTTGTCTTCCCAACATCTTTCTAAATAGTTTTCTCTCTAATACTTAGGACATTTAACAAATCTCTTAACTTGTACAACCCCTCTTCTGACATCTTTTACTTTGCTATCATTAGCTTTATTGTAGACCTCTAGACTAAATATACATCTAATTCCTGGAATAAACATGGAGACCTTAGTTCCTGCTAAAATCCTATCCAGTGATTTATTTCCTTTTGTTGAGATGTGCTTGTCTGTTCAATTTACATTGTTTTTGGGTTTCTCTGATGACCTTGCAATGGCCTTTACAACAGTGTTAGACTGTTAGATCTCTTGATTCTTAAACTTTTTTTTTTTTTGGTAATGGGTGTACTGATTCATCAACATGAGTATCAGGACTAGATAGGAGGGTGTACATAAGCAACTCTGTTGTTTTGATTTTCCATGTTCCATTTGCATGATTCCTTCTCAAAATTCATTTATCCCTACATAACTTTGCGAAGTTGCTTATGTTTAATGCTTTCTTAGGGACATCATTTGTCACTTTAGAAAGGTGTTTTCACAGCCTTGAATAGATAAGTGAGGATGAAGGAAATACTCATTTCCGATGCTGACCTATTTAATAACGGTGAGACATTTTCACCACTGAGTCCAGTGGAGGGAAGTGTAGTAGCACTACTGAGGAGACTAGTGTAAGGTTTTGATACTACCGTATTTCAATACTCAGTGACTTAGCACTTTTTAATTAGACTTTGATTCTGTAACTAGTAACAATGTACTCTAAATGTACCTGAGGCTCTTTGTAGCTCCATCATTAGCTTTGCATTCCTAATAAACAAGGTTAGGATTGTGTAAGACACCTTTGATTGGAGTTAAAGATCATAATGATAAACTATCCTTTCTTAATATACTTCAGTATCCATTCCTTTTCTTTTTGGACTCTTTTAAATTAATATTCCCTCCATTCTTACTTCCCTACTTAGAATACACTTGGCTTCCATTTGCCTAAGTTGTTCTTAGCTGCCCTTGTGTGGGCCTGACGCACAGCAACCACCTGCACAGTTAGACTGATGCAGAGGACCTTCACAGGCTGTTTTCTGGAAGCAGATCTGCAGACTTTTCTTCCTAGTTCGCCCTAGTCTTGAGGGCCCGCCTAAACCAGGTCAGAGCCACAGGAACATCCAAGCTGTATGAAAGGAGAGAGTTAAATTTGCATATAAAAGGTCTTTCCACTTTCCCAGATCTGTTTTATTAATATAATTAGTTTGGTTTGTCAAAGGAGATTAATTATCTGACTTTTACAAATAACCGAGTGTCTTAAATTTTGAGTCACTTTTTTAGTGGATTATAGCCACGCACTGTTTTTGTTGTTTGTTTCTTTAAGCACAGTTTCTTGAGCTCATCTAAATATCCTTGCTTTCCTGATGTCTTGTTGCATATTCTACCTCGTCCCCATATACCTGAAAATTCCAAATTCCTACCCCAGGTTACTTTTGTTGGATGAATAAAGAACAAATATCATTGCCGTTCTCAGTATGTAAGAGTACATTTCCCTTTCATCCTTTATTTGCAGGGAAACTTTTCATTGAAATCATGAGAGTCATTCTTTAAAAACCATGAAATTCATAAATCAATACTAGTCTATGGATTTTTAAAATTTTTTCTCTAGATTTTTGTTTTAACTGTTCGTCATCAGGTACATAGTTATTCTGAATACAGATCTTAGATAAACCCCAATTACAGATTGATAATTATGCTTACATTTGTGATTTTGAGACCTTGAACTCCTTCCACCCTTTTTTTTAATGTCATGGTAATGTAAAGGGTAATGCTTGGTAATGTTCTTTGTTATTTATTTATTTATTTATTTGCAGTAAACATTAGAGGTGCATATCTAACAAAGTGTAATGTTTAGTTTTTGACTTACTAAAATAGACTAGTCCTTGTGAGAAACTGGGAATTGCTCTGAGACAGGAATTATGTTTTTTTATTTATCCTTCCTTAAAGTTCTCAGTAAAGATAGATCATTGCTCAGCCAGTGTTGCGCAACTCCCCATTGTGTTTGTATGAGATATTCCATGGTCTGTTTCTTTTGATTATTTTTTCTTTTTAATAGCTGTTTTCTTATCATAAACTCCTTTTCCACAAGAACCTTGCCATTCTTGATAGTTTTTCTGGGTGAGACATTTTTAACACTGATGGCTGATCTGCAATCTTGTGATTCACTGTTGCCTAAGAGCCCATATGCACTCAGTAAAAGACAACCACATTAGGGGTATACAGTCTATATTGGTCTTTCAAGCCCTTAAATTAAATTCCTCACCTCCCAGAAGCATTCACTAATTTATGGGAACTCCCAACTTTCTTAACAATTAATATAACTTTGATTCTACATAATTGTATGTTCTTGAATGACTTCGTCTTTGTCTTGTCAGTGAGATCTATACATTGTGTGAGGGTAGAGAATGTGTCATATAGTCAACACCCAGAAGTTTTATACTTAGACAGGTGCAAGGCACTCAGCAAATAATTGTTGCATGAAGTGGAACCTAAAGATCTCATTTATTCTCAGAACTGAGCTATTGTGCATTTATTCATTAAGATCTCTGTTAATCTTCAGAGAGGCTATTGTATTTGTGGGGCATCAGGGCAGATCTCTCTGGATCAAAGAATCTGTGATTGCTTGTGAGCTCTACTTCCATCTCGCCCCCTGTTTTGAATAGGTCACCACCTTCCCAGTTTGTTTTTGTTTTCATACCTTACTGTCCTTTTCACCTCCATCTACCCACAAATGTACATTTTGTTTCTGTCTACTCTGCTAGTATGTGTAGATTGAATCTCTGGCCATTGCAAAGCCAGGGTCTAGTTTATAACAAGCACTATGACATATTGCAGCCCTGCCAGTGCTGACTGCCTGCTGGTTTTTTGTTTTGTCTATTTGTTTGTTTGTTTTTTAGCTTTAATTCTGCTTCTGCCTGAAGGATCAGAAACTTAGTTTGGTTTCTGACATCCTTGTTTTTGACTAAATGTGCTAGATAGTAGAGTTTTAGTTCTAACATGTGCCCCTTTTGTTGATATAATGAAATGTTGATGAGGTGGTTGTTTTCCCGAGACACTCTACCCCCTCCCCCATCATTTTCACCATAACACTTTCCACACCAATATCTCTGTAGGCATTTTCCCTGCCTCACCATGCAGTAGTCATCTGTTCAAGTGGGTACATTTTTGCCCTTCCAGTTGATGGTGGTAGTTGGAGGCCAGGCCCCAAAGGCTATCCGCAGTGTGGAGTGCTATGACTTCAAAGAGGAGCGATGGCACCAAGTCGCAGAATTGCCTTCCAGGAGATGCAGAGCTGGTAAGCTTGATGTCTGTGGCCAGTCCCTTCTGCAGGATCACTAAGTCCCTGCGCAGATCATGTCTTCTCGATTAGAATAATCTCCTTTAGAAGAATATTGTTAACCTAACTGTGTAGTTAACAATTGTTCAGGAGCCTAATACAGCTGACTTAAAATACTGATGGGATTGTTTGCTTCCATCTTTGTCCTATATCTTTCTTACTCGCTCAGTATAAGATCCAGTAATTTGAAATTTGCTCGATTTTGTTTCCCCTCAGTTTTCATGACTGGGAATCAACTCCACAGTAATAGGTTTGTTTTCTTGTTGTTATGGTTACCTTTGCTAAAATTTTGATAACCCTTTATTCTAGGAGACACCTGACTCAATGGCTTATTAACCGTATTGCTATTCTTTAATGATTTGTTTTACAAACATTTTATGAAATAGACCCTGTTTAGCCAAAACAGCAACCGACAGAAGCAGTTGAAAACTCTTAGGATTATTCCTGGAATTCAAACATGGATCCATATTCCTTTAAATGACTGCTATTATTTTACCAAGTTGAGTTCTAAGTGGAATAGAATAGTTCTATGATAAGTAGCAGCATATTAATATAGTCCACAAAGACTATTGTGTTAGTCTGGGTAGCCTAGGGAAACAGATTCATAAGCGCACATATGTATATAAGAAAGTTTTATACAATGAACAATTGCACATTAAGGAAACGTCCCAGCCCAGTGCAGATCAAGTCCGTAAGTCCTCATGCCAAATGCAGGACAGTCACCAACCATTGGGTAGAAAATCTTTAGATGCAGAGGTGGTGTAAGCATCTCAGTGCTTTTAGGAGTCTCCACGTGGCTTCTCTAGGTCCAGATTTCTTGCTGCATCAGGGAGGGCTTCTCTTCAAGGATGTCTTGTAGAGAACCATCCTTGCCAGTTGAGTCTCTCAGGCAGTGAGTCAGTAGAAAATCTTCAAGGGAGTGAACTGAGAGAGATAGGGTGTCCGCCTCCAAGAAAGAATTACCATATTTCCCAGAATTCTCAAGAGAAGGCCATGCCCACATAGAGGTCTCATTGTCTATCTCCAGTTTGACAGGCTAGACTCCACTACTACAATCTTAATCCTCAAATTGACACCAGATTAGGTAACTCACACAACAGTGCTCTAAATTCTTTAATGAGAAGTAGCTGGGGTAATTAAATGTCTCTCAATTTGGACTTTTCTGGTGTTTTGTCAGGATTAAAATGAGTCTGGATTTTTGGAAGAAAGATCACAGAGGTAATTTTCCCTTTTTAGAACATAATATCTGGGGATACACAGTAGCCGCATCTGGTGATGGTACTTAGGTTTGAACACTTGGGAAAGGTGTTACTTACTGGTTTCTCCACTTTAAGAAACTTGTATTTTTTGAAATGTGTATTTTTCTAGTATTTCGTAGTTTTAATTTTCTGTCAATAGCTGTAATACTTGGACTTTATTTTGGTGTATGGATTTCTTGTCTTAATTACTAGCTTGTTTTTAACACTGTTGAATCTATTTGCTCCTATTCAATTGAAATGCTGCCCTTTCCATTTACTAACTTTCCATGTTTATTTGTTTTTTCTTCTGGCTTTCCTCTTTCATCATTTTGTTGTCTTGCCTGTTAACACATGGAAACAATTTGAATTACTGTGCTTTATAATATCTTTAATATGGTATAAAATAGTTCCTTATTACTCTATTTTAATCAGAATTTTCTAATAACACTGCCATCAAGTCATTTCTAACTTAGAGGAGCACTATAGGACAGGGTATAACTGCCCTTGTGGGTTTCCAAGATTATTCCTTATGGGAGTAGAAAGTCTCTTGCTCCCATTGGGTGATTGGTAGTTTCGAACTGCTAACTTCCTGATTAGCAGCCAAACCTGTATGTAATCCACTATGCCACCTGGGTTCCTACTCTAGAATTATGTTTATGGCAAATAAATATATTTATAGCGCTAATATTCTGATTTAAGAACAAGTTCCAATATTCTATTTACTCATTTATTTTGTGTATTTTAAATTTGCAACATTTTCTTGACGTATTTCTATTTGTTTCTTTCCTTTTTGGGGGGAGGCATCACTGCTCTCTGGTGGTGGGAGTAGGAGGCCCAGCCTTTGCTCTCATAGATCCGCTGCTGGAATTGAACCTCCATCCCAGTGGGCTGCAGTCCCGCTCACAACCACTATGCCACCGGGGCTCAGCCCTCTATTTGTTTCTTATCTAGTGTATTCTTTGACATTTTACCTTTAGTGTTACTTTTTGAAATGCAATTTTCTTTAATTTTTACTATTGAAACATTCCCTTTTATTACATTTTAAGTTCCAGTGTTGTTGTTAGGTACCATCAAGTTAGTTTTAACTCATAGCAGCCCTAAGTACAACAGAACCAAATACTGCCTGGTCCTGTGTCATCTTCACAGTTGTTCCTATTTGTTAGCCCAGATTTGCAGCCTTCTCATCGGTATTAATACTGCTCATTAAGGGTCTTCTTCTTTTTCACTAACCCTCTCTTTTCACCAAGAATGATGTACTCCTCTGCGGGGCTGACCCTGAACCCCAACTTTGTGCCCACCCCCCTCCAGCCCAGAAGAATGCACTTCAGAGGATAGTACTGAAGCTATAGCTTGGGGAGAGGGACACATCTGATTGGAGCATACAAGAGAAATGAAGAAGGATGGAGAGTGAGGAGAACCCATCCTGGCCCACCAAGCCCCGAGGAAGATATTCCTGCTCGGAGCAGACAATGTACAGAGAGGACCATAGTGCCAGCCCCATCATGACACACAGCATCCCTCACTGAACCATAGCACTACAGGGGACAACTCTGTAGACATAGTGCATAGACATTCTGACCCTATCACACTAGGACAAAACACTAAAGGCATGTAACAGAGCAGCAAGGGAAGGTAAGCAATGAAATCCCCGGGGAATACCAAACATAGACTTTCAGGACAGGGTGTGACACCTCATCAAACTCCACTGAAAAACACTTCTAAGGTCAGAAAACAGACCTGGAAGTATTCTTAGGCTTTTCCTTTTTTTGTAATTGGCTTTCTTTTTGTTATCTTGTTTTTTGTTTTTATTGTTTTGCTGATTTTGCCTTTCTTTGTTGTTTTGTTTGGCTTTGCCTGGATTTTGCCCTTATTAATGTCTCTTCATGCCTTTCTAGTTAAGATAGGCTGAATAAACAATTCAAGACAATACAGAACATGGTTGGCGGGGGAGGGACACAGGCAAAGGGGAAGTGGGAGAAAGGAAGAAGGGTTGTCGACCAACCCAGGGACAAGGGAACAAGAAGTGAACTAAAATCAATGGAGGGAACAGCATAGGATGCCTAGTGGGGCTTAATCAAGGCCTTTCTAGCAGCAAAGAATTACTAAATCTGAATGAAGTTCAGGTGGGAAAAGAGGAAATAAAGGAAAGAGCCAGGGGTCACAGGACATTTATAGAGGTTTAAATGCAGGCATGTTCATAGGTAAATATATTTCTATAATGAGAGGGAAATACTCATCTATCCATATGTTAAATGCTTATATCTATCTATATGTTAAGAATTAAGGTTGCAGATGGTCATTGGGCCTCGACTCTAGTACCCCCTCAACATAGGAACACTGTGTTCTAATATTCTGGCATTTTGTGATGCTTACCTTCCCAACATGATCTCTGAAGACAAAATGGGTACATATGCAAATGTGGTAAAGAAAGCTGATGGTGCCCAGCTATCAAAAGATATCGCATCTGGTGTCTTAAAGGCTTGAAGATAAACAAGCGGCCATCTAGTTGAGAAGCAACAAGGCCCACATGGAAAAAGCACACCAGTCTGGGGGATCATGAGGCATCCATGGGATCAGGTATCAGACATCTAAAACCCAGAACAAAGGCATACCAATGTGAGTGGAGGATGGGGACTCAAAGCCCAACTGTAGACATTTGGACATCCCCTTATAGAAGGGTCACAAGGAAGAGATGGAGCTAGTTAGGGTGCACTATAGCACTGATGAAACATACAACTTTCCTCCAGTTCTTTATGGCTTCTCCCCATTATCATTACCTCAGTTCTACCTTACAAATCAGATTAGACCAGAGTATGCAGACTGCTACAGATAAGAGCCTGAAACACGGGAATACAGACTAGATAAACCCCTCGGGGTCAACAATGAGATTAGAAATACCAGGAGAATAAGGGGAGGGTTGGGGGAGAAAGGGAGAATCAATCCCAAGGCTCAACATATAACCCCTAGGGGAACACACAACACAAAAGTGGATGAAAGGTGACAGAGAACGATGTAAGATATGAAAATAATAATCTGTACTGATCAAGGATTCATGAGGGAGCAGGGGGGAAATGAGCTGATTTCAAGGACTCATAGAAAATGCTTTGAAAATGATGATGGCAGCATATGTACAAATGTGCTTGACACAATGGATGAATGTATGGATTGTAATAAGAGATTTTGATAAGAGATAAATATCCAATAAAGGTATTCAATTTTTTAAAAAAGAATGATGTCCTCCAAGGACTAGTTCCTCCTGATAATATATCCAAAATAAGTGAGCCACAGTGTTGCCATCCTGCCTTTTAAGGAGCGTTGTGGTTGTTTTTATTCCAGGACAGGTTTTTTTGTTCTTCTGGTAGTCATTAATGTATTTAATATTCTTCTATCACAAAATTGCTTTGAAAACAGCTCATTGCCATCTAGTGCATAGGACAGAGTTAGAGCTGCCCCTGTGGATTTCCAGGACTATAACTCCACAGGAAGAGAAAGCCTTGTCTCTCTCCCTTGGAGCAGTTGGTGGCTTTATTTAAACTGGTGACTTTGTGGTTAGCAAGTCCAATTTGTAACCCACTTTGTAACCCCTATGCCATTCTTCACCAACACTGGGATTCAAAGACGCCAGTTCTTCACTGATCTTCCTTATATGTTTGTTATCCAACGTCACACATGTATGTGACAACTGAAAATGCAGCAAGTTGCGTCAGGCTCACCTCATTCTTCAATTTCATCTTCTTTGCACTTCGAAGAAATCTTTTGCAGCAAATGTCTTCAATGCAGTACATCATTTGATTTTATGCCTCCTCTTTCTGTGAGCATTGATTATAAATCCATGTAGCATCTTATCCTGGACAACCATATCCTGGACTTTCCAGGAGCCTGACCACATTCCCATAAGCAAGGGAAGCTAAGAAAATCCAGACAGTAAGATGTTTGGCAGAGAGGGCACCTGCTAGATATTTAAATACAAAACATTGAGCTCGTCAGATAGTTAATGCAGGCAACTTTGGTTCTCTCTGCTGGGAACCACTGAAAATTGAGACAATGCCTGAGCAGTTAATAATCTAGCTGGGACAGTGATGTAAGTTATCATTTAAAATGGTCGACATTTGGACCATTTAAAGCAGATTATTGTAGACTAGACGAGATTGCGTTACCTCAGATATACTCTGTAGGTGTTCTTGGCTGTAGGATTCAGGAGCTGGAGGGAATTCCTTCAGCTGAAACAGCTCAGGGAAAACCTCATGGAGAACAAAACAGTGGGATGTGAACTGAGGCTCAGCTGTGTGCGTGTGTACAGCAGCTGTGCAGGTTAGGAGAATGGCATAAACCAAAGTTCAGAAAGATTAAGTGATGCCTGAAGCCTTGAGTCTAGCAATCTCATTTTTTGTCCAGTGATCCTCTAGGATGTCCTCAGGTCAGGCTACAAACTTGTTCATAAAGAGCCAAGGTAGTAGGTCTTTGAGGCTTTGTGGGCCGTATGGTCTCTGTTTTGACTGCCACATTGTGATATAGCGACAGTCACTATGTAAATGAGTATGTGTTGCTGGTTCCAATGAAACTATTCATGGGTGCTGAAATTTAGATTTTGTATGATTTCCAGTGAGTCGTGAACTATTTTGATTTTTTTAAGTATTAAAAATATAAAAATCTTTCAAAGCTCATAGACTATATGCAAATAAAACAGGATTTTCACATGAAAACATTCAGAAAAACATTCCAAATTGAAACCAATGAAAGATAATTACTGATTCAAGTAGTTAGAAAACTCTGTCTTGTAATTTAAAACTAAATAAATACTTGAAAAGGTCAAAAGGGTGCCCTAATGTAGCAATTTTTCCTGTAAATTTTGCTTTTATTATTTACTTAATAACTTAACTAACTTGAGATAAGTAATATCACAAGTGAAATTTCCTCAGATGGAGTTTGGGGTATGTTTTTTTATGGATCAGCAACTAAAGTCACCCTTAGACTTGGGCACTTGGGACCTTTCATCTGCCCTTGTGCCTCAGAAAGCCCTGCCCTCTAATCTGACCTAGACATTTTTAAAGTCCTCCTATGCTCTTGGGCATATCTAGGATTGGCAATGTCCCCTGCTAGGTCCCACATCCCACTTCTCCTCTTTGAGTTTTCTCTAATCCTCTGTTAGCTGTGTGTTGATTCAACTTATTAGTGTAGGGACTTCACTACTTATTAGTGTAGGGACTCAGGCTTTTGGAATTTTGTTTTTTCTTTTCAGGACCTCAGTGACTGGGTTTTTATTTCTAGTAGATGCACTGGTTAGGCAATTGCCCTGGCTTGCTGGTCTGGTATTTCTTCCATGGGATCTTAAGAGATTGAGTGGCAAGAATGGTCTGAAGCATTGGTTGTATGTGCTTCATCTCTACCTTTAGACTAGGCCTACTCATAGAGCTGGGTGTGGACTCTTATCCACCTGTGATTCTGCTCTTACATGTCCACCTTCTGACAGCATCGAAGGATCAATCCAAGAATAATGCCCAAGCCCAGATGGTCTCCCCACCACGTCTGAGAGCTTGGTACAACATTTTCAACAGTCCTCTAGAGTGACTGAAGTAAGCTCCCTTGAGGGAATTTATTCGGCTCCACACATTTTCATAATTGTGTAGTCTCATAGTTATATATTCTTACAAATGAATAAGTTCTCTAGAAGCTAGCCATCAAATTTTTTTCAAAAGTAATAACATATGTTGACAACTGTGGACTTAACTGAAAAGCAGTCTCTAGCGTTCTCAACCTGTGGGTCGCAACCCCTTTGGGGATTGAACAGCCATTTCACAGGGGTCACCCGGTTCATAACAATAGCAAAATTACAAATGCAAGGTAGCAACGAAAATAATTTTATGGCTGGCAGTGTCACCACAACATGAAGAACTGAATTAAAAGGTGGGGGCATTAGAAGGTTGAGAACCACTGCTTTAGATCATGACAGTTCATTTATATTTAAACCCTGTGTTCCTTTTATAGGGATGGTGTACATGGCTGGGCTTGTTTTTGCTGTCGGTGGCTTTAATGGCTCATTAAGAGTTCGCACTGTAGATTCCTACGACCCCGTGAAGGACCAGTGGACCAGTGTTGCTAACATGCGAGATCGGAGAAGCACTTTGGGAGCTGCAGTATTAAATGGATTGTTATATGCTGTGGGAGGGTTTGATGGGAGTACAGGTGACTTCTTTTTCCTTTTTCTATACTGTCATTAGATCTAATACATTAATTTTTTTTATGGAACCATCTGGCAAGATTAAGAGATATTTGACTATTTTAACAACTATTATATTTAAGATAAGTTTCTAAATTGCATCAAGGATGTCTAATTGGTATTCTGATTATATGCATTTTCTTTGCTAACCATCAGTATCAGTCATCTCACCAGCTCTAAAAAGCCAATTAAATAGTTTGGGCCATTTATCTTATAATTCATCATGTTTACATGCCACCATTTTCTTCTTTTAATTTTAGCCCAATTTAACATACCTGAAGTATATTACTTTAATAAGAGCTATACATAAAAAAAGAACCATTAGGTGGAGTAGAAAGAACCAATTGCAGGGATCTACATATAACCTCCTCCCTGGGTACAGACAACAGGGAAGTGGGTGAAGGGACACATCAGACAGTACAATATGACAAAATAATGATGATTTATAAATTATTATGGGTTCATGGGGGAGAGGGGGTTGGGAGGGAGGAGAAGTATGGGAAGCTGATACCAGAGACCTAAATGGAAGGAGGATGTTTCGAGAATGATGATGGCAACAAATGTGCAAATGTGTACGGCATATAATTGATGTATGTATTGATCATGATAAGAGTTACATTAGCCTCCAATAAAGCGATTAGGGAAAAAAGGAACAATTAAACTTTTTTAGAGGCATAAACAAGGAGTGTTTTGTTCTGTTGTAGGTCTGGCTTCGGTGGAGGCATATAACATAAAGTCTAATGAGTGGTTTCATGTGGCACCAATGAACACGAGGAGGAGCAGTGTTGGTGTGGGGGTTGTTGGAGGTAGGTGCCGATGCTGTTCTTCAGGTACCTGTGTCTTTAATTTGGAGGAATGGGTTCTTGTAATTTAACCCTAATGTTTTAAGTGAACAAGGAAATGATCATTTGTATAAAAGAAAGTAGTAAATCCTGTGAAATATTTTAAAAATTAGCTTACCTTTATTACTGATGGTGCAGTGATGAAGTACATGAATGACAATCAAAGAAGGGTAGTGCTTCAGACCTACCAGCCCTTTATCCTAAGACAGTCAGCTAATAGTCTTTATTTATTTATATGAAAATATAGCCCCCTGAGCTAGGTCTATACAGGAGTTGGGAGCCTTATCTCTCTCCTTTGGAACAGCTATTGGGTTTGAAACGTGGGCCTTGTGATTAACAGCCCAATGCCTAACCGACAGCACTACCAGGGTTCCTTTCCCAGCTATAGGCAATTGCTAATGCACTGTCTGCTTCGAAGGATTTGCTTCTTTTGGACGTTTCATGTAAACAGAATCATATAGTATGGGACTAGCTTCTTTGACTTCACACAGGGTCAAAGATCATCCATACTGTAGCATATATTAGTACTTCATTTTTTATTTTGTTATGGAGAAAGAATATATATCTTTGTATCCGTGTATTTCTCAAAAAAAAAAAAGTGTTTTTCCTGAAAGCTTTTCCATAATTTTACTCACTCACCAAATGTTATCCAAAGATATATTGGATATATTTTCTATTGCATCACATTATTGATGAAAATATTATCATATCTACCCTGAAGGTCTTTGTAGTATGATTTTATCCCTCCACCTATTACTATGTTAAGAGAAGGAAGGTACATTATTAATATTTTATGATTTGACCTTTTGAAAAGTTGGCTCTCTTTGTCATTGCATGTTTAGGTTTGCTCTATGCTGTGGGGGGTTATGACGGAGCTTCACGTCAGTGTCTTAACACAGTGGAATGCTATAATGCTACAACGAACGAGTGGGCCTATATAGCAGAAATGAGTACCAGACGGAGTGGAGCAGGTGAGTGAACTGCGTTTAACAATTGAAGTACGAAAGTGATATCGTTCCTTAAAGGTGGAGTGATTCATTGACGTCTCAGTATTATCTGAAAATATATGTTCATTTTAATGGCAATATTAAATTTTTTTGAATTGAGCAGGTAACTAGGTAGCTTCTGTTTCACTTGTATGTTCACATCAGTTGGCATTCTTTTGCAGTTTTTTTATTTTGGTTGCTTGCTAGAGAACTTTAATATCTAGTCTTCATCATTATATCTTCTAAATTATGTGTTTTTAATACTGTTTTACCTTTTATCATTTTAAAACTTATTTCCAAAGGATTATATGCATTAAATAGAATATTCTATGTACTCTACCTACATAATAGTTTTCCTTTATTTGACCACAACTCAAATCATACTAGTTGCTATAATAGTTGCTATTCTGACTGATAGTGATCCAATAGGGCACAGTGGAAATGCCCCGGAGGACTAAGAAGCTAGAATGTTTCAGAAAGCAACTTGGCACCGTTTTCTCCCACAGAGCAGCTAGTGCGTGCAAACTAGGGATCTTTCTGTGAACACTCTAGTGCTTTACTAAACCACCAGGGCACTTTACTGTTTAACACATACACGTTCTGTTAGAATAAATTTCACTTTATTATTTGTCAGTTATTTTCATTTCTGCTCCCTAAATTACGTGCTACAATATCGACCTTCATTGTTGTATCAGCCCAAGTTGACTAACGTAACTAGTCCAGTGACACTCTTATGTGTAGAAAAGAGCTGTCTACCAAGAAGGAATTACATAGCAAGAAAGCATCCCTGCCCAGTCCGCCTCAAGTCCAGAAGCCTGATACACGTCCATAGTTCCTCTTCACACTCCCACGGCCACATTCCATGATGCACAATGAAGAAAGTCCACGAGTCAGTGGGTGAAGGACTCCAGCAGCTTTCAGATCCCAGCTACCAGGATCCCAGCAAGCAGGAAGGTAGAAGAGGGAGAGAAAGTAAGAAGTTCACAGGGTCTCCGCATAAGAAGGCCACACTCCCAAGGGGACAGTCTGTGACCTGATTGACAGATTGGATCTTACCCCCTATGCTTTTATTTCCAAGTTGACATAAAATTATCCAACTTCCACAATTATGAATGTGTTCTGAAGTAGTAGTTACTGATACTTTTAGTTAACCTTAATATAAGACTGTATTAGTCTGGGTAGACTAGACAAACAAATTCATAAGCACACATATGTATATGAGAGAGTTTTATATAAAGGGTAATTGTACATTAAGAAAACACCCTAGCCTGGTCCATATCAAGTCCATAAGTCTGATATTAGCCCATATGTCCAACAGTCTACAAAGTCCTTCAGAATCACGAAACAATTGCAATGACGCCAAGTGCAAGTTGATCACAAGCCAGTGGGTAGAAAGTCTTTGGATCCAGTGGCGTTAAAAGCCTTCAGTGCTGGCAGGGGTCTCCACACGACTTCTCTGGCTTCAGAGGTCTGGCTCCATTATCCTCTCTCCATGTGTTGTCTCCACAGGGATGTCTCACAGGGAATGCACATGTGACCCGTTTCCTGCAAGCTGTCTATCTCCTTAGCCACCTCTAAATGAGGTCATTAATCTACTATCTGAGTGACAGGCTAGATTTCACTTTGAATCCTCAAATTGACACCAGATTATGTAACTACCACACTGATCCTCTACCAAATATGATGTCTTTTTTCCAGGGACTCATCTGATAAAATATGTCCCAAATACATGAGACCAAGTCCTTTTTTCTAAGAAGCAAAAACAAATTTGTGGCTTCCTCTGGCAATCCATGGCACTGTGAAGATTCTTCACCAACACCATAATTCAAATGTGTCAGTCAGTTCTTTCGTCATCTTCCTTATTGAATGTCCCAACTTTCACATGTATATGAAGCAGTTGAGGCTTGAGTCAGTCATACTTTAATCTCAAAGTGACATTTTTTCTCTTCAACATTTTAAATAGATGTTGTACAACAGATTGCCCAATGCCATATGTCATTTGATTTTTTGACTGCTATTTCCAAGGTCAATTATTATAGATCTTATTGGGTGTATGTATATAGGCTTGAAACCAAATTGTATGTCCCAAAAGAATCCAAGTCTAGTATGTTTTATTTTTCTCCCTTGAAGAACCGCTCAGGTCAGTGTTTAAATCTGATGGGTAAGGAGCCTGGAGGGTTTTTATGGCAGTGACCACTCACTCACTCTATCCAACTTGATCTAGCTCCATTCACACTTGTTTTTTTATTCCTTAACCTTAAAGAACATTTAAGAGGAACATTATATGAGTGTCTCAAGAATTTTACAGTTGCTGTTTTGGTGTGCCATAATAGACAAGCACAGAATTCTTTGGTTAAAGGGATGTAAGCATTCCTTCATAAGTGTAGGCACAGATGGAGAATATATCAGGAAGCAATAGCTTCATATTTTGCTATTTTTGTTGAATGAAGAGTTGGGTTTTTTTTGTTTTGTTTTGTTTTGTTTTGGGGGGGGGGGGTGCATCACTGCTCTCCGGCGGCGGGAGTAGGAGGCCCAGCCCCACTGCTGGAATAGAACCTCTGTCCCAGTGGGCCGCAGTCCCGCGCACAACCACTGCGCCACCGGAGCGCAGCCCTAATGAAGAGTTTTATTATTTCATAACAATACCTTTTTGAAGTAGACTCATTTCTTACAAGTTCCTATCTCTCTTTGCCCTACTTTGCCAACTTCCTATCTCTCTACTTCAGTTTTGTTGTTTGTGTTTTATAGGTGTTGGGGTATTAAACAACTTACTCTATGCTGTAGGAGGTCATGATGGCCCTTTAGTACGAAAAAGTGTTGAAGTGTATGATCCCACCACCAATGGATGGAGGCAGGTTGCAGATATGAACATGTGTAGAAGAAATGCAGGTATCTACGTCATTTAAGAGTGTATTTATTTGAAGTTTTACTGGTATTACTATAGAGTGCTATGTTTCTTTTAATGGGTGTGATTTCTCTTAGACTTTGAGCTCTTTAAAGGTAGGGTGGAAACTTATGTAATAGTCTTGTATACCAAGCATGTAACATGACGTCTGGAACATTCCAGGCTGTTGTTATAAGTTATTTCTAATGGTGACCACTTTTTATTGATGAATGGAGACTAATTAGTCAACACCAAAACCCTCTATTTGATATTGGGGTTTTTTTGTTCTTACCACAAACATTTTTTATTGCCTTCTATGTGTCATATACTGTCGATCACAGATGGATTAACCGTGATGCCAGTTCTTAGGCAGTTTAGCTGAGCTAATATTATGTCTAGTTAAAAATACGATGTGAATCTGAAAGAAAGGCGAAGCCTGAGAAAGGCAGCCCTAATTTGATACAGTTCAAGATCTATAGAAAATAGAAGTAACAACAGGAAAATAATTTTAAGCAAGCAGAGGTCTTTGAGTTTAGGAAGCTAATTACTCAGCAAGACGCTCCATTGACGGGAAGGGCAAACGGAGCCTGTTAATTGCAGCATCGCTGGTAAGAGTGAAATAAAGTAACTCTGTCTCTGTAAACAAAGATGTTTAAATAAGCCATTTAAATTTTTTGGGGGGTGGGGGGGCATCACTGCTCTCTGGCGGTGGGCGGTGGGTGCTGGAATTGAACCTCCGTCCCAGGGGGCCGCAGTCCCGCGCACAACCACTCCGCCACCCGGGCTCAGCCCCGCCATTTAAATTATATAGGTCTACAATGATTAGCTTGGAGAGATGTCTACAATCTATTGTGTGGTGGGAATCAGTGGGTAATAAAAGAGCATGTGTAGATAAATAACTTTTTTGAAAAGAACATATCTAGTAAGAGCCACTTTAGATTTTAAAAAGAAAGATCTGAGTATATTTGATTCATAGGAGAAAGAAGGAAAGAGATAAAAATTTTAATGAAAGCTGTTTTAAGTTGTAGTAGATTAGAGGTTACATTTTTCTTTTAATTTTTTGTTACATTTTTTATGTTTTCCCAAATGCTCTGAATTTTTGTGAGGGATGAATTCTTTTAATATTATAATTAATAGCATAGTTAACTGTCAATATAAAAATTAAGACTGGGGTGAGCCCCAGTGGCGTAGTGGTTGTGTGTGGGACTGCGGCCCACTGGGACGGAGGTTCAATTCCAGTAGTGGGGCTGGGCCTCCTACTCCCACCGCCGGAGAGCAGTGATGCCCCCCCCCCCAAAAAAAAAAAAATGAGACTAAATTTTACCTTCTCCTAAGAGCTTTTCTCTAAAAATTTCTACAAAGCTAACTTTGGAAAAGTTAAAAAAGCTTTTATAACCTTTCATTTTCTTTTGGTATGACATGAGAATGAAAATCATAATCTATCAAACAAGGTTATCATGAAGATTAATTTGCTAATACATTAGATTACTACTGAAAAAAATGACACATAGCAGGAACTTGGAACTTGTATCAAATTCTCACAGAAGGAATTCTTTACGTTAATCATCTTCTCTTACCTCTCGAAACAAGTGCAAGCCTATTCGTATTCTTCCAAATTATTAAAATGGGTTATTTTCCTCTCATTTTTGAAGGCGTTTGTGCAGTTAATGGTCTGTTATATGTGGTTGGAGGGGATGATGGATCCTGTAACTTGGCATCAGTGGAATATTATAACCCAACAACTGATAAATGGACAGTTGTGTCATCTTGTATGAGCACAGGGAGAAGTTATGCAGGTAATACTTGTCTGATTTTCCTATAATCTTCCATTATAACAAACAGATTCATAACAATATTTTATAGTAAGAAATTTATACTAAAGAAGAAAGCCTTTTCTGAAACTTTATTTTACATATTATTCTTAGAATAATATTAGATGTATGTGCAATATTCTGATATTAAGTACCAGTATCTTTTGGATTCACAATTCCAAATTTTTGTAGTACAAAATGACACAGCAAAACTTAATAGTGGCCAACACCTGCCAACAGTAGACTGGAAATCACTGTGTAGCAAACTTTTGCTTACTCAAAGAGCCAAGAAATATGAGCCCTATGACGTCTCATGGCACAGGACCCATGAGTTAGTATTAGAGTGAAGCTGTGAAATAACTTCTTTCTTATGAATGGTACTGCTTGAATAATGTCATGTACAGTTCATTTCCTTAGTAAGAGAGGCAGTGAGACTCAGGTACATATAAAAGCTGGATTATTTTACTAAATCATGTATGGTAAGTCTTTAAAATTTTGTGTTGCCAAGATCAGGGACCAGGTACCAAAGAACAAAATATCATATCACTGTGAATGAAGGGGAGTGCAGATTGGGGACCTAAAGCCCATCTGTAGACAACTGGACATTCCCTCACAGAAGGATCACAGGGATTGACGAGCCAGTGTACAGTGTAGCAACAATGAAGCATACAACTTTCCTCTAGTTCTTAAATGCTGCCTCCTCCACCCCCGCCCCACTATCATGATCCCAAATCTACCTTACAAATCCGGCTAGGCCAGAGGATATACACTGGTACAGATAGTAACCAGAAACACGGAATCCAGGACAGATGATTCCTTCAGGACCAGTGGTGAGAGTGGAGATACTAGAACGGTGGAGAAAAGGTGGGGTAGAAAGGGGAAACCAATTAGAAGGATCTGCAAATAACCTCCTCTCTAGGGGATGGACAACAGAAAAGTGGGTGGAAGGAGACATCGGACAGTGTGGATATGACAAAATGATAATAATTTATAAATTATCAAGGGTTCAGGAGGGAGGGGAGAGCTGGGAAGGGGAGAGGGAAAATGATCAGCTGATACCAAGTGTTCAAATAGGAAGCAACTATTTTGAGAATGATGAGGGCAACAAATGTACCAATGTGCTTGACATACAGTGGATGGATGTCTGGATTGTGATAAGAGTTGTACGAGCCCCCAATAAAATGACTTAAAAAAAAACCAGCAATAAAGGATACAAGCTTTCACAATATTTACATAATAAAAATACATCATAGCATTACTTTATGAGAAAAATTTGTGTTGCATATTGTTATTTTGTTATATTGATACAATAGTATAGGAAAAAGTATTTTTGTTATTCAAAACACCACTAAGAATAAGAGGTATATGTATTAAGAGTCCATATTAGGTTAATTTTTTTTAAATTTCACTGAAGTATTACTGACATACAATAAACAGCATATGTTTAAAGTATGCAACCTGATTGAGTTATATATGACATAAATTTTTACACATATATATGCATATATCTATGAAACTATCACCACCATCTTTCACATCAAAGAATGCATCTCAGAAAACGTCAAGGGCAGTTCTAACTGTTTCCTATAGCGTCACTATGAGTTGGAAAACAGCTTGATGGCAATAAGCTTGACCTATATAAACATATTTCACTGTCCTTAAATTTAAAATGATAGCATTACACAGGTCTGAAGAAGGCTTCACGTTTGCCTAGTTCCTGGTGCTTTGATAAAGGACTCAGCATTTTCTTGGCGCTGTAGAATACTGCATGTGATTTCTGTTTCATTTCTTTGCTCAGGAGTCACAGTTATTGATAAGCCATTATGAGCCCGAAGGACATTTTCAGCGTATTCGTACAGGAGAAACAGTCTTCAGCAAGTTTCTGAAGTGACTAAGAAACTAGCACTTCTCCAGTTATAAGCTGCATTTAAGTCTCAGCAGAGGATATGATCGTCTGCCTACCTAGGCCTCAGCTACTGAGGATTATTTTTGGTAGAAGCACCGTGTAGGCTTTTTCTGCAATGAGCAGCAGCTGAGTGAGTTTTAATAACAAACCTGGACTACAGGGCCTGTTCTGTAGTCTTTAAACAACAGTTGCTTTTATAAGATTGCTTCTTATCAACATTAAATGACAATGGATTCTCTTGTGAAAGAGGAAGAAGTAATGTGTGTTCTTGTGAAATTAAATTGTATCTTTATTCCTTCTCATGAAAATATGTATGCCCAGGAACTGAAAATCTTGGAACAGGTATTAAATTGTATGTTGAAGGATAAAACTATTTGCTTTTATAAAACTCATTTGATTACATGAGTACCATAAATTGTGTGCATAAAAATGTGTGTCTATAAGCTTTTCTTTAAGTATGTTTGAAAAGATGTTTGAAACTTGATTATACTATTTATAATTGGCACAGTACTTTGAATTATGCCAGTACTACATTGTAAAACAGAGTTGTATTTTTTGATATTTAACAATGCTTAACACTTTAAAATGCCACTCCCGGGGAATGAACATGGTGTAACACACTTGAATATGTGTGATGCCAAACTTTTAAAATAAAACATAAATTATGCCTATTATTTTCTTTAGTTTAATCTTGGTTGATCATGTTGTGATGTGTTTTGGGTTTTTTTTCCCTAAAGTGACACATTGGCATGAACATTATTGCAGGTTTTTTATGAATATAATGAATGTATGGAGCTCAATTGAATTTGCATGGTCCTAAGTAATTTTTCTGTGTGTATATATTTAGCTGCTATTAACAGAAAAGATAACTTTCTATGAGTAGCCATGAGTGTTGATCAGATATAATTTTTCTGAGATCTTCAGATATTCTCACTTTAAAAATAACCAAAACCTGTCTTTCTTGAACTATCTTTGAATAAAAGTTTATATATTATTTGTTTCATGGGATCCTTGATTTTTATATTTTTGTTATTAAGCAAGTTACCTGTTTGCTGCTTCTGTTGTTTTTGTAAAAAGACAGGTTTTTCAGCTTCACAAACCTATAGTTTTTTAACTAGAAGAACCTGTAAAACACAAGCGCTAGTCAAGTTTTAAAATAAAACATAAATTATGCCAGTGGATACAAAGGAGTCACTGGATATTTTAAGCATTAGAAAGAGGAAAGGACCCCCAAGGGTGATGACGTTCAAAGTTTTTATATCTGTCTCTCCCTAATGCAGAGTAAGAACAGTATTTGACAAAAAAAGGGGGGCGGAGGGAAGCCTGGTGCTGACAGAAATATTGAAAGTCGATAACAGATAAAAGGATTTGAGAACATGGAGGTAGAGGAGTGGGACCAAGAATTGATGTATTAAAAAAAAAAAAAAAAAGAATTGATGTATTTGACTCTGAAGAGAAAGAAAAGGAAGAAGGTGATATGATTTTCTAGCTCAGAAGCTAAAATTTAAATATATAATTATACTTAATTGAACCTTCCATTGTAAGGGGAAATATGAAGGATTTAATCATGGGGTGGGGGGGAGAACAAACCTACACTTGCCTGTTGAAAACCTGAAATTCTGCATGTTTTGAAATGCGGCCACACCCATTGTTAGCACCCATGTATTGTGGATCTGAAGAAGGTGGAGCACCATTAGCTGTTTGGGCACCAAGGAAACCGCAGGCATTCTTTTTCCTGGTCACTTCCCAAGATCCTAAAGTTTCCATAAAAACACTCTATAAATCTAAGAGTTTTCCTTAAAATATGTGTTCTTAAAATAAAAAAGACCTTCAGTGTAACAAGCTTTGACTGTTCAATTTGTCAGTATCTCTTTGTCTCTCTAATGAATAAAAAATGTAAAATATCTCAAAGTTGGTTGATGTACAGACCATTGTGCTGGGTTTGATCCTTACCAGCTACATTTTACCTCATCCCCTAGCCTTCACTTTCTCTTTGTATACTTTTTTCAAAAGGCATGTAGAAACTTTCCAGGCCTGTGAGAATAAGAGATAGAGGGCACACAAGTATCAGAATTCCTGCGGAGGAAACAGGTTTGGCAGAGAACCTACAAGAACAAAATTGCTACTGCCTGCCCTTCTTGGATCTGTGCTTTGCGACTGAAAGCAATGAGAGCCAGGATTAAGGGAGATGCTGTGTTGGTGCCAGACTCGTTCCTTAGGAACTCAGGCATGATTCCTATTATCGCTTCATAGTCTCTGTTACCATACAGGGTCGCTGTGAGTCAGAACAAACTCAATGGCAATGAAAGGGAGACGTTGTAGTTCCAGGTGTTTGTCGTTCAGCTGCAAGTGAGTTTTTGAGGCTTCCTATAATAACACTTCCTATAGAATCAGTTCAACATCACTACCCACTCTACAGGAGAAAGATGACAGTGCTTTCAAATAGTCTCAGGAAGGATCACTATGAGTCTGCAGGAACTCAAGGGCAGTGACTTTTAGAAATCTGATTGATAATCAGGTATGAGGTATTACACAGCTTTGTGCTTATTAGCCTCCTTGTATTTCTATTTGATGTGGAGCTAATTGCCTAGAACTGACTTGCAGTGTAAAAAAGCAGTGGGTTCGGGGAAAGCCCACGGGCATGGGACTCAATTCTAGGTTTATATCCCCTTCGTTGCTAGTTACGGCTTTATTTTTCTCTTCTTTTTATGTCACCAGTCAGATAGAAAGGATACATTTTAATCTTCATGAATTATAGAAGGCTCTCAATAAACCCAAGCTACTGTTATTATTGGTCATATTAAATTCTGTCATATTTGATCCTTGGCAATGCCTCTGAATCCATATGGTCCAGTTGCTCACCTACCTCCTTTGTTCCAAACTTTCAAATTCCAATCAGCAGTAATTTATCAGTGCATCTTGATTTATTCTCAGAGACTACTACCCAACTTCCTTTAAACTCATAAAAGTTGACTTGGAATTACAATCGTGCTTCTGCCACATGAATTCTTTCAGCGTGGAGAAGTAAGAACTGGGGGAAAGGATCTCCAAATCCAACCAATAGAAATAGGTTACTAGAATGGGCGCATTGGATCAGGTTTGTGGACAGTGTAGGAATGGTGTTTTGTTCTATTGGATGTTAAGGTCATTGAGTAGGAACCAACGCCACAGCATTTAAAAACAAGATGGATATTATCAGAACTTCCCATTTCTTCACTGAATTTGCAGGGCAAATGCTGAGCTGGAATATCTGTGTACTTTTAAATGAAAATGTTCACAAAATTTCCCCACAATTGAACTCCTTTACATGCACACGAGGACCTGGTAGGGTATGGTTACATATTCAGCAGTTATCCACAAGGTCAGGGTTTGAATCTATTAGCTACTCAGTAGCGGATGAGGTTGCCGTTGTAAACATTTCTAGCCCAGGAAACACTGTGAGCAATTCCACTCTGCCTTCGAGGATCACCGTGATCCTCCGCAACACAGTGATGCACAGCAACTACAAGATACTGTCCATAAAGTGGAGTACATGTAAATCACTGTCATAGACTCGATGCTGACTCGTTATCAATGCCATAAGACATGGTAGGACTGCCCCTGTAAGTTTCTAAGACACAACTCTGGGAGTAGATAGCTTCCTCTGTCTCCCATGGAGCAGCTGGTAGTTTTCAACTGGTAACCCTGCCACAACCACTATGCCACTAGGACCCATTGTACACCTCCTCTGAGTCAGAAAATATTTCTACTGTGATAGGATTATAAATCAAATCACAACCAGCATTTCCTTAGCACATGCCATGTACCCAACACTAAACGCCTTTTATATACTGAGGAGAAGGCAGAGGAGACAGATCTGACCTCTACCAGCAAATGGGGAAGGAGAATCCAATTCCACATCCGCCATGAGGCACAGTTCAGAAATACCTCCCCCCCACCAATTCTATTCTGACTCCAGTCATCCTGCCCATGGTACTGCTGACCCTAATAATCCATCGCAGTGCCCACACAGAACTCACAGAAAATATTCTCCGTTAAGGAAGGGGGGGTTGGTGGGGAAGTTAACACATTACCTCAAGTCAGGATCAGAAAACCTTATAAGACTACATTCTTTGTCCACAACAGTGCCTTTAGCAGACACATTTCTCTTTGGTCATCAGCCTTGAAGCTCCTTGGTCCTCCGGCCTCTGCCTCACATAGCTAAGTGTTACACAGCGACTCTCATTACTAATAAATGCCCAGACATTACCACACACTGCAAGCCAGTGTCCTGTCCACCACTCTGCTACCTGGTTCAGCCTGATAGTCTCAGTGTGGCTCCACTGCTCACGGTGTCAGTGCTGCAGTCTGGTGTGTCTGCCACTTCAGAAAGGAATCTCACATCTCACGGATGGCTCTTCTTTTCAGTGGATATGGGATTCCTCACTTCCTATTTTTTGCATAACCAACTTATACACAGTGGAATAGCAAAACCGATCCCTAAGTTATGCATCTTCTGTACCTTGCATTCTCCCACCTAGTTATGAATGGGAGTTACAAAGACTGGATCAAAGAACCATATCAAGTCATTTTACTTTATCTCATAGAAGTAATTTAATTGTCCAGCAACCTCTGAGGTGTAGATATGAGAGTAAATAGAATATCACATGATAAAATATTACTATAAAAACTATAGGAGCTTATTAAACAAATTTTATTAATATATGCAGCTTTTGCTTCCTGACATGTCTTACATCTAGAACTGTAGACTTCTAAAGGTGATACTTCCATCTCTCTCCCTTCCTGAGTACTGTGTCATGTCAAATATTTTTATCACATCTAAGAGGCAGTTTTGTTATCCTCAAATGACTCAAGTTATGCTGTCTTCAAATGATTTTTGAGAACAAAACATCTGAAGTGGATAGATAAGCAGTAGGTTTTCATACTCTGCAAGTATGAACAGATATTATGACATAGGCATCAGGCGGCATCTGGCCTTTTACTTCACAATAGGGAAGAACAATCAACTTCAACATCATCTGTAGTCAGATTCTTATAAGTAGGCGGCACAACATCCTTCTACCCTCTTACTTTACCAATTCTAACACCCTCTGTCTCCACCCCACCCACTGTATCCTTCATGTTCAAAATTCACTTCAATAGCCAAACTGAAATCACAATAATCATAATTACGGGGCTGCTTTGGGACGTTAAGTTAAAGTTCTGGATCAGAAATGCTCAAGATACACTTCTTTAGTCAGGACAGCTTATCAGTCATACCAACAAGAAGTCCTCTCCCTGGTCCTTGGCCTCTGAGCGCCATCGTCCCTTGGCATCTGCCCTGCTTGAGCAGAGTTACAAAGCGCTGAGATCTGATAAATGCAGAACTACCACATATTTGCAAAATCCTCCATCATTCCGCACTCATTTGTCACAAGAGCAGGGCCACTCATGGTGACCAGTTTTCAATAGAACTTCAAGACCCGGATGTTGAACTTCTGAGGGATTCGCTACTGAAAACCTTATGAATGGCAGCAGAACAGTATCTGGTAATAGTGTCATAAGATGAGCCCCTCAGATTGAAAAGCACTTAAAATATACCTGGAAAAGTGCTGCTTCCTCAAAGAAGCCCATTGTGATGTGGGTGGAGCAGGGTTTGAGGCCCTTCATTTGCTGATGTAACTACTTAAAATGGCAATGGCTGCAAATGTCCATTAATAAGAATGCAGCGTGTACAAAATATGAATCTAGGAAAATCAGGAATTGTCAAAAATGAAGTGGAACACACAAAGATTAATATTCTAGGCATTACTAAGCTGAAAAGGACTGATATTGGCTCTTTGAGTCAGACTATCATATGGTTTACTATGTTGGAAATGACATAGGTAAGATAAATGGTACTGTCATCATCAAAAGAAACATTTCAAACTTACAAGTAAGACCAGTGAGTATGACTTACTCACCTTTACACACCAGCCATTAAGTCTAGTGGTGAAGAAATTGAAGACTTCTACCAACTCTTCAGGCAGAATTGACAAAGTCAAGGTGCATTCATAATTATTGGCAATTAGAATGCAAAAGTTGAAAATAAAGAGGTAGGAATAGTAGTTGGAAAACAACTCTGAGAATAGTAAACTATATCGCATGATATAAATTTGCAAGATTAACAACTTGTTCTTTGAGAATAACTTCTTTTTAAAAAAATCTTTTTATTGGGGGCTCATACAACTCATCATTATCACACTCCATTCATACATCTGTTTTATGTCAAGCACATTTGTACATTTGTTCCTCTCATCAGAGAATACCTTCTTTCGACAACATAAATGATGACATTACCAGGTGGAATAAAACACGAATTGAATTGACTATATCTGTAGTAACTGGGCCCTGCGAATGTCAGTATGTGTCGGGCTGTGAGCCTCGTGGTTGGCAGTTAAAAAAAACCCACACCTCCGAAGAGGGATGGGGCTTTCTACTCCAGTAAACAGTTAAAAGTCTTGGAAATCCATGGCTGTAGTAGGGGAGAGGAGTGGGTGGAGTCACGATTCAGCATTGACTTGATGGCAGCAGGACATTGAACCACATCTGTGGGAAAAGATGATTAAGTTAAATATAGCCAGACAGGAAAAGACTAGAGGTTAATTGACCGTCAATTGCTGATAGGTAAGATCATTGAAACTGAAGAACATTAAAACAGATCGACCAGAACCAAAATGTGACCTGAAAGGACTTCCAGTGGCACAAATGTTTAACAAAATATAACGGGAAATCTCACCTAACTTTAAAGACCATCAAAAGCAAAAGGTCATAAAAAGATAGGAAAAAGGGCTGAGCCCCGGTGGCGTAGTGGTTGAGTGCGGGACTGCGGCCCACTGGCTTGGCGGTTCAAATCCAGCAGCAGCAAGGCTGGGTAGCTCCCCGACCACCAGAGGGCAGTGATGCCCCCCAAGAAAGATGAAAAAAAGACAAGACCAAAGTATGTAGAGGCAGAGACACTGGTCTGCTTGGCTCACCAAGGAGCCATTAGCACATCTCTCTACGAACCACTGTCCTCCCTCACTGTATTCCAATCTATGTCAAATACTTTCTCATTACCCTTTAGTTTCTTCACAGTATAATTTTATAGTAACTTCAGAGTCTCTGTACTGGTTATGCATTGTTCTGCGAACTGCAGGGTCAACAGTTCTGAACCACTAACTGGTCCGAGGGAGACTAACAAAGACTTCCCATCTCAGAAACCCAGAGACAGTTCAGCCCTGTTCTTCAGGGTCGCAGTGAGTCTGCAGCGACTCGATGGCAGTGAGCTGTTTTTTCTCTCTTTGTTTTATAGTGACTTTGGCAGCTCTTAATACTCAGGCATTCAATTTTTGGTAATTACAAAAAATTCCTTTTCAATTCCTGAATTCAATTTCAGATTCATGTTCTAATGTCTAAGAGCAAATCCTATTATTTAACACCTAATGTTAAGCTTCTGAGCTGTTTGTAGAACAGTTTCCTTTGATAAAGAGGCTGTCCTTTATTAAATTGGTAATTGCCAGGCAAAATTGTATTCCCCCTTCACTCATCCAGATGAATCAATATGTGTAACAGGCAATGATCTAAAACAAACAAATCTGCCTCGGAAGAAGTATAGCCGAGGCTGAGCCCCGGTGGCATAGTGGTTGTGCATGGGACTGCGGCCCACTGGGATGGAGGTCCAATTCCAGCTCCACAGAGCAAAGGCTGAGCCTCCTACTCCCACCACCTGAGGGCAGTGATACCAAAAAAAAAAAAGTATAGCCAAATGTTTCTTAAAGTCAAGTATGGTGAGATTTCATCTCAAGCACTTTGGGTATGTTGTCAAGACACCAGTGCTTGGAGGACATCACACTAGGTAGAGGAGCCAGCCTTCATGCTGGTAAAGGGACAGACCTTCACCAAGATGGATTGACACGTGGCTGAACAATGGGCTCAATATCAGAACAATTGTGAGGCTGGTGCCAGACGAGGCCGTGTTTATTCTGTTGTGCTTAGGGTCCCTATGGGTTGAAATGGACTCAGCAGCATGTTGCTCCACCATATTCCTGGATGTATTTTGCAACGAGGGTAAACAGGAAAATAAAATATCTGAAGTTCTATATAGCTGTGAGTATGCCCCCAGGCTGCTTCCCTCCTCTGTTCAGACTGCATGTCTGTCTATGCGTCATGTGGGTATCATCATCGTTGGGGGATTGTATTTGGTATTTACCTCGGTTGTCTTGAACACTTGCTAACCTTCCAATGACTTACACTGTTTCCACAATTTCTTTGAAAAATACTTTCTATTGTATGCTGCCCATCCCTTCCATTCCTGGTACCCATTAAAGAATTTATTTTGTAGTATGACACCTTCTTCTTGACTTTTTACAATATCTGCCCCATTTAATATATGTATTTTGTGATTGGCTAATTTCTTTTTTCTTTTTCATTTTATTGGAGACTCATACAACCCTTATCATAGTTGTGATTGGCTAAATTCACTCAGCATAATGTCCTCCATTATATCTTTGAGGTATTTTGCAGATTCATCACCATCCTTTAATGTGCATATTCTATTGCATGTATGTACTAAAGTGTATTTATTCATTTTTGTACTGCTGACATTTAGGTTTTGAATTTTACTCTTGAATACAAAATAGCAGGATGTATACTATGAATGAATGTATACTATGCCAAGAAACTTCCAAGCCGACTGAGTAGAAAAGATCTGTATGTATTTGTGTCCCTTCCAAAGGACCCAAAAGAATTATCAAACAGTATCATTAATATAGCATGTAAGTAAAATTTTGCTCACAGCAATTCAGAAAGAGTTGCAGTAGTACTACTGCAACCTGGAACGAAGGATACTATTACTGATATTAGTTGGATCTTGGGTGAAAGCTGAGAACACCAGAAATACCAGAAATGTTTATTTGTATTTTATTGACTGCAAAGGCACTTGATTGTGTGGATCATAACAAACTATGGATAACCATGGGAAGAATGGGAAATCCAGAACATTTCATTGTACCCATGCAGAACCTGTCATTTGAAGAGAACAAAGGGATTGTGCCTACAGTTTAAAACCAAAGATGTGTATCAAAGTCGCATTGTTTCTCTCTACCTAATTCATCTATATGTTAAGCTGATACTCCAAGAAGCTGGATATATGAAGAAGAAAGTGGAATCAGGATCCAAGGAATATTCACTAACAACCTCATATGAAGATGACACATCTTGTTTGCTGAGAGCCCAGAGATGATGACGGCTGCTGTCAATATGGCTTACAACTCAATGTAAAGAAAACAAAAAGTGTCACAACTGAACTAATAGACAACATCATGATAAACAAAGAAAAGATTAAAGTCAAAGATTTAGTTTTACTTGGATAAAATGGTGTCTTGCATTGAAGAGCAGAGATGTCACTTTGAGGGTTTAGGTGTGCCTTATTCAAGCCAGGGTATTTTAAAGCACCTCATATGCATGTACAAACTGGACACTGAACGAGTAAATCTGGATAAGAATTTATGCAGTTGAATTATGCTGGTGAAGAACAGTGAAATACAATGCACTGCCTAAAGAGTAAACAATCTGTCTTAGAGGAAGCACAATCAGAATGCCCCATGTAAGATAGCAATGAGAGCAAAAGTTGGGCTCATATGCTTTGGGCCTGTTAGTAAGAATTAGAAGTCCTAAGAAAAGGGCATCCTCCTTTGTAAAGCAGAAGGTCAGTGAAAAGGAGGGATGCCCTCACCAAGATGGATTGACAGAGGCTGCGCCCCTGGATTCAGACATGAGCTGAGGGTGGCACAGCCCTGGGAAGCGATTCATTCTTTTGTACTCAGGGTAGCTATGAGTTTGAGGGGACTTGAAGACCCGGAACTCATTTGGTGAGAGTTACAAAAACTGACCAGAAGAGCCATATTGATTATTATACCACAGTTAGGATGGGAAAAATTCCTCAGCTCAACCTTCTTGGTCTTTTTCCCACCAATGTAGCCTGCAATGTTCTTAAAATTACTTCATGATCAGCCTCGGTTACTGTTCTGTGTCCTTTGAGAAAATACATCAAGATTACCTGTTTGGAATCTCAAAAAGTAGTCAGTAGTCATCATAACTTTTGGTGTTGACCTTTGCCTTGCATTCATCTTTGAGGTCCTCTTGACCTGGCTTAAAACACTTGGGCAATCTGAAAACAGTTGTTTTATGTGTGGCAACATGTACACCTGTAAAGCTTCAGGATACCTTGGGAAGGTATCCCCTGAAGTTTTTTTTTTTTAATTTTATGTTAATCCTGACCTCAAAGTCATCTTTTTATAACAAAAAGTATCTTTTTGTTTTGGAAGGTACCTTCATGAGACTAAGCAAGTGCATTACCAAGACAATACGTCTGTAATATCTACTCATTGCAATCATGTTTTAAAAAGTTTTGTTTTCTTTAAAAAAAAAAAAAGGCCATGCATGTATGCACTGGAACCCCAATAGCCATACTTTTACATTCACCCTCATTTTAATACCTTTTTTTTGGGGGGGGGCATCACTGCCCCCTGGTGGTGGGAGTAGGAGGCCCAGCGTTGCTGTTGGATTTGAACCTCCAACCCAATGGGCCACAGTCCCATGCACAACCACTACACCGCCGGGGCTCAGCCCTTAATACCATTTTTTATAGGAGTATCAGAGATGTGTGAGAGAATATTAGTAACCTATCTAAGAACACACAAGTGACAATAACAGGTAAAGCCTAATCCCACAATGCACACTTTTAATATTAATAGAGAAAAGATCTCCCTAAATAAGCAAATACCTAGTGTGCTCGAGTGCTAACTGGAAGGTTTAAGTTCACCCAGAGGCACCTGGGAGAAATGCCTGGTGAATTCCTTCTCCCCCAAAACCAACCACTGAGAGCCCGGTTGGCAGCAGTTCTCCAACACTCTTGAATTGGTAACAGCTGCTATTTTTGAAAGCAGGCAGCTGATTTGGGTAAAGAAAAATGTTGGGAGTCAACTCACTCCCACAAAAGCCAGCATCAGGAAGCTTTGGAGTTTCTCGGATGAGCAGAGTTTTCCTGCAATGGAATGAACTGCAGTCATCCGTCACTGAATTCAGGCTGACCTCTAGAAAAAGAGTGCTCTGGGAAGAGGTGGCTGTCTCTGGCAGTTGAAAAAATGCACAATTCAGAGGGAAATCTGGGTGGTACACTCACTGCCAGATCAATCACTTTCATCACGCACTGCCGGGAACTGTCCTATGCCCAGGGCCACAAGGATAAAGTGACCAGATGTCCCGCTTTTTAACAATTTAACAACATCCCGCAACGTTTTAAAATTAAAATATATTACAATACTATTTTTGCGTTCTATGAAAATTTTTGTGGCTCCATATAGATCAAATTTTTAATCAAGGAACCTTCCCCCCCCCCCCTCCAGTCAAAGGTGTCCCATTTAAAATCTGGTCACTTTACACAAGGAACAGTTATTTCTCCTTACTTGATGTGGTCTCTGTCGTGTTACAAAAACCAGAGGGGCACCTGCCTCAGATAAAAAGGTCATTTTGAGCAAAGGCATGGAGGAGGCAATAGCAGGAACCACATAGGGTCTCCCTGGTTCAAATAGAGTATTTGAGTGAATTTGCTAACTGCATGCCTTTTTTTAATTGAAAGTTGAAGTTCATATATTATTCAACTACCCGAACCCCTGTACAGCATATTTTAGTCTTGAGAGATGATAAAAGATGAGGTTAGACAAAGAAGTGTGTATCCTTTCCAGATTTGTCTCCGGATCTTACCCTGCTGTGTTAAACTGAGTTGACTGGAGAAACAAATCATGGGACTCTCATATATGTTTAGAAAAGAGCTTTGTATCAGGAGGTAATTATACATAAGTAAACATCCCGGCCCAGTTCAATTCAAGTCCATAAATCTAATACTAGTCCATAAGTCTGAGACTAGTTCATAAGACTCACACAGCCACACACAATGCAGTATGCACAGCAATCACAGGACAGTGGGTGCAGTCTTGTGGGTCCAATCCAGTGGCTGCATCACAGGGCTCATAAGTCTCAGCATGGCTTACCAGCAGGAAGGTGAAAACAGAGAGGGAGAAGGAGGGAAGTTCCCAGAATCCTCCTTATGAAAAGGCCACGACCACCAGGAGATACCATCAGGCTGTGACCTGATTGACAGGCTAGACTTGACCACTACATTGTGTGTGTGTGTGTGTGTGTGTGTGTGTGTGCGCGCGCGTGCGTGTCACTGCCCCCTGGTGGGAATAGGAGACCCAGCCTTGCTCCTAGAGAGCTGCTGCTGGATATGAAACACCAACCCTTGGGTCGCACTCCCGCACACAACCACTATGCCACCGGGGCTCAGACCCGACCCCTACTGGTTTATATCTTCAAGTTGACATCAAATTATGCAAGGACCACACCTGTTTACCTGTTTACTCAGCAGCAGAAAATGCTAGGAGGAAATTCTGTGCGCCCATGTACTGGATTAGGACGCTGCAGGATGTTTAAAGCCTTTGTGGTCAGCAGCATCACCTTCTAATTGTTTGATACGGTGTTAAAAGATCCCAACAATTAGAGATTATAACAAAAATGAGAACAAGACATTTGCAAACATGTTCTAGAGAAATTGCTGCAACGATTGCAAATCTTTTACTATTATGTCATTTGCAATCTGTGATTAGAGACATGTCACATACAATATACAAAATCCAAGATGCAGGTTTTGGAAAACAGAAACTTATACATTAAGTATCTACGAAGTTTTTCTTCCAAGTGAACAAGGTCCTCCAGAGGACAAGATGGGCCATTCTTCTTCTATTTTTTTTTAACTTTGATGAATTAGATGAACGTTTACAAAGCCGATCATAGTTTCACCTTAAGCAATTCAGAAACTTTCTATTTCAGCTGATCCATTGTGAGCCTCCCCTGTTCCATCCCTCCTCCCTGTTTCCCTGTTTCAATTCTTCCTTCTTTCCTAACCCTCCGAACTTTGTTCTTCACTAAGTGATGTCCTTTTAATTTTTAATCTTAAATGGTTATTCTAGCTCTCTGGTAGTTTCAGTTACAGACTGAAAGGAAGACAGAGGGCCATAGTCTTGGGGGTTCCACCAGTCTCTATCTGACCATGAAGCCTGGTTTTGTCATCTAAGTGTGGAGTTCTGCTCCACATTTTCCTTCCTCTCTATCAGTGACCATCTCATGTGATCCTTTTAGAGCACTTGGCCGTGGTAGCTAGACACAATCTAGTTTTTGTGCTGAGGGTTTGTCTGGTTTCAAGGTTGTACAGACTGATGTTTGCTTACATTAGTCCAATGGATTGTTTCCATATGTCTTTCAATTTTCATCTTTGTTTCCTCTGAATGGAAAGTGATCAATATTTACACCTTAGATGGCTGCTCACGAACCTTTGAGACCCCAGTCACTACTCAACAAAGAAGATTGTGGGCCAGTTTTTGTGAACTGTTAAGCCAATTAACTTTGGTGTAGAAGAGACAGTCGTTTGTTTGTTTGTTTGTTTTTTTTGGGGGGGGGCATCACTGCTCTCCGGTGGTGGGAGTAGGAGGCCCAGCCCCACTGCTGGAATTGAACCTCCGTCCCAGTGGGCCGCAGTCTCACGCACAAGAGACAATCTTAAGGGATCAGTGAAGTTAGTTTACAAAGGACTTGTTGCTGTTAAAATTGACTCCAACATTTTATATATATATATATATATAATATATAAATTACTAATACTTTCAAGAGTCTCGGGATTGTCCAACCTTTTGAGGTGTTACTTTTAGCAATGGTATTTTAAAAATCTCCCATGGTTTTGGCTTCCTCGTGCGGCCAATGGAATAACAGCAGGTGCCTCTGAGCTGGGTTGTCAGAGAGGTTTAATTGCATTCGTCATCCTCCAGTTCCACAGACCACACCGAAACCATGCCCACGTCACTGAGTGGATCGTTACTCGCAGGGACCCTACAGGACAGAGTGGAACCCCTGCTTACGCCTGTTTCCAATCACGGAGCAGACAGCCCGCTTTTGCTCTGCAGAGCGGTTGGTGGATCTGACCAGCACTTAACATCTGCATCCACACGGTTCTTTCTTTCATATTGCCCAAACTGAACTCATGTCACGGGGCCGATTCAGACCCGTAGCGACCCCATGGGCGGGGTAGAACTGCACCTGTGGGATGAGGGCGTCTTCTTCCTTCCGAGCGCGGGTGCTTTGGAACCAGCGCCCCCTAGGCTTCGTTTCATATGCAGGTTTTTTTTAAAGGAGATTTCGGCGGGGGGAGCACAGGCAGGCTTCCTGAGCGACGTCTATAAACACGGCAAAAACCTGAAAGGACACCAACGAGCCCTTTATTTGCTCGACACTATTTTCTCCCGGATTTTAGCGATGTGGCGGCTACATCCTAAAGGAGCCGCGTCCTAAGGACGTCTTCTGCACCTTTTATCCCACGAACGACACAAACCCCAAGAACTGCCCAGCGGCCTGGGCGACCAGCGGCCTGCGCGGGGCGGGGGCAGCCCGGGCCCGCCTCCTCGCGCGACGCCCGCCGTGCCTTCGCGCGGCGCGGCCAATGGCTGCTCGGCCGCCCGGGTCTCACTAGGCTCACTCCACGCGCGGAGCCAATGGCTGGAGACGGAGGCTGAGTCGCACGAGGCGCGCAGCCATCTCGACCAATCACCGAGAGGAGGGGGCGGGGTGAGAGGCCTCAAGCCACTGGAGCAGCCGCTTGCCATTCATTGGGCCCTACCCACCTCAGCCTGAGCGGGGTCCCGAGTCTCAGCGGCGGGGACGCGGAGCTGGCCGTGGTCCGCAGAGGTCGCCCGGCACTGCAGGTACCGTGGTCCGGCCGGAGGGAGGGAAGCAGGCGGGGTCCCTCCCGGGCCCCCGCGACGCACAGCGCGAACGTGGGCCCTGGAGTGTGATTGGTGTGGGCGGTTCGCCGGCGGCGGCCGTGGTGGGGGGGCCGCCTGCTCAGACTGTACCCGCATCTCCTCCGCCTTCCTCGTTTTCACTCGTCCGTTGTTTTCCTTGGCCCCTCGTAGGTGGGAGGCAAAATCCTGCCGCTTCATTAAGCCAGTATTGAACCGGGGTTGAGGGGCGCAGTTGTTGAACGTTTGAGCGTGAATTTAACACGCCTGGTCAAAACCGTGTAATTGGAGTGGGCCGCGAAGCTATTGGATAATCAGAATCTAGAGTTTCGGGGAGATTAGAAATAGAGGTGATGGGTTAGCCTGTTCTCCAAAACAAAAGTAGTTAAGATAGCTCAGGGAAATCTAGGGTAGTTAAAAAGTGAAGGAGGGACAGAGGCATATATAGGTAGACAACTTTGTGATCCTACTTCTCCAGGCTTCGCAAAAATGTAATAGACATACTGAATCAGAAAGTGCTGAGTCTTCACTCCTAGTTGAGTCTTTAGACCTGAGGCATTCATCTTAATTCTGCCTTTCCACCTTCCCTCAAACTGTGCTTTACTTCTCTTTAATGTGGTCACCTCTCCCTTATGCCTCAGGCCTCAATGTAGATAATATCGACTAGGAACTTGTTGGTCCTCTGTGTTCTAATAAAACTCACGGCCATTGTGTAAGTTCTCACTCAGAGATGTGTTCTCATAGTGTTCTATTTAGTGTTTTTTTATTGCATATTTTAGTTGGGTACTTTGTAACCATACTAGATAGCATGAAGTCAAGGGTGAGGCTAACAGGCCAATGACTAATCACAAAGTTATTTTTGTTTTGTTTTGTTTTTCTGGGTCATCACTGCTCTCTGGTGGTGGGAGTAGGAGGCCCAGCCCCACTGCTGGAATTGAACCTCCGTCCCAGTGGGCCGCAGTCCCTCGCACAACCACTACGCCACCGGGGCTCAGCCCCACAAAGTTACTTTTTATCAGCGTGAACACATAAGACTTTGAAGAGCCAAGGACAAATGTGTGAAGGATAGAAGTATCAAATCATGCAGAATTTAAAATCTTGATTTTTAATAAGAGCCAATTAAGCACAGTGACTGGTAGGCCAAAAAAAGCTAGACAGCAGTTGCTAGAGACCAAGTTGAAAAGAAGGTGAAGACAGAGTAGAATACGTCTCAGGGTGCTTAGTTAAACTAAAAAAAAAATTAGCTTTTTGTCTTCCACATTGATTTGTGTCCCCGCAAATAGAATTATATCTCTCCCCCCAAACAGATTGAACAAGGACAAAGAAGAATAAGGATCTTCTTCCACATAACCTACAAAGAGAAAACTAGCTAGCGTTTCCACTCTGAATCCTAACCTCATTGACTCAGAATAAATTTTACTTTGTAAGAGCCACTTTTCTTGTGTTTATGTCACAGCAGCACTAGAGAACTAAGGTTTAATTTGGTCCCGATCCAGTGCCATGTGTGCCTAAAATGTGCCGATTATTTTGGAATTAGTAGAGACTGGAAGAGTTAGAGACACTCAAGATTACCTTGAGCACACCCTTCCTTGAAGTATAGATGTCAAAGGCAGTTCAAGCGAGGGCTCAGAAGGAAGTCTGGAGAACTGTAAAATCTCAGTTGTCTTAGAGAATTTATATGTGACATTAGCAGGAAAATGTCGCTGGCAATGAGGTCTTCTGTTGGAGCAGTTTCAGTGCTTTCAGAACTTGGAAGGGTTAGAGTGTTTATCTGCACTTCCCGTCTCTCAGTCTATGCTGCCATCTGATGGGGGCCTGTGTAACACCATAAATCTAAAGAAGCCAGTCTCATCCCACCCACGTGGGTAGTAGAGATGCCATCAGATGCCATAGTCGTTTTCAGTTCTAACTCATAATGACCCAATGAACTGTGAACACTGGCCAACTTGCACAATTTTCACAACTTACATTTTAGTCATTGTTGTAGCCACTTTGTCAGTCCGTCTTGTTGAGGTGCTTCCCTTTTTCAAGTGACCCTCGATCAGTTCAACAATTCTTAAGAGAATATTGTGGGATCAGACATGGGTTTATTCTGTTTTATTACAGGGCTGCTCTAAGTTGGAACCTATTCAATAACACCAAACAACATAGCAATTGCTTCTTTACCAGAGTAAGATGTCCTAGTACAGAGATTGGTCTCTTAACTGGCTTTCCCATGCCTAGTACATGAAATGGAGTCTTGACATCTCTTCCTTGGTGTATTCTGACTGTTCTTCCTCCAGGACACGTTGGATCGTTCATTTGGCAGTGCTTTCAGTGTTGTTCTCCTGCATATGAAGTGATCGAAAATACCATCACTCAGGTTCAGGTGCATGTTAAGTCTTCAAAGTGACTAACACTTAAAAGAAGTCTGTGTAGCAGATCTGCCCAGTGTAATATATTGTTTGTTTTCTTTACTGCTACTACCATGAGTGTTAATTGTGGATCCATGCCAAGTGAAGTCCCAGATAACTTCAATCTTTTTCCATTTATTGTGATGTTATGTATTGATCCAGTTGTGAGGGTTTTTGTTTGCTTTTATAATGAATTACATTAACATTGTGGATAGGTCCCGAGTTTATCCTCCTCCCTCCCTCATGAGCTCTTGATATTTTATTATTTTTTTCATGTCTCACACCAGTCACTGTCTCCCTGCATCATCTTTTCTGTTGTTCGTCCCCCTGGGAGAGGATTATATGTTGATCCTGTGAACAGATCTCCCTTTCTCCCCCCACCTTCCCCTTCCCCTTCTGGTATCACTACTCTCATCAGTGATCCTGAGGGGTTTATTTGCTTAGATTCCCTTCGTTGTATACCAGTGTACATGCCCTGGTCTAGCTGGATTTATAAGGTAGAATTGGGGCCATGATTGTGGTAGGTAGGAAACATTAAAGATTTAGAGCAAAGTTGTATGCCCCATCTAATACATCCTGGCTGATGAGTCTCTTGTTACCGTCCAGTTGTCCACGCATGGGCTTTGGGTCTCCACTCTACACTCCCACTCATTCACATCGATGGGATTTTTTGTTCTGGGTCTCTGATACCTGATAGCTGATCTCATCAATACCTCATGATCACATAGACTGGTTTGCTTTTTCCATGTGGGGTTTGTTGCTTCTCAGCTAGTTGACCACTTGTTTATCTTCATGCCTTTAAGACTTCCGATGCTATATCTTGTCTCCCTTCACCCACATTTCTGTTAGTCATCTCTGGGATGGGGTCGGGGAAGTTATACATCCAACCCTGTGAAAGGTTCCCTCTCTCTCCCCCCAACCCCCCTACCCTTATGATATCACTACTCCCACTGTTGTTCCTGAGGGTTTTATCTGCCCTGACTTACATGTTTTGAGGGCTCCTCTCTGTAACAATGCTCTAGTCTAGTCAGATGTGTAAGGTAGAACTGGGTCATGATAGTGGGAGGGAGGAAGCATTCAGGAACTAGAGGAATGATGAGTGTTTTGTCAGTGCTATACTGGATCCTGGTTGAATCATTCCTTCCTTGTAATCCTGTTGTGGGAGGATATCCAATTGTCCACAGATGAGCTTTGAGTCTCCGCTCCAATTCCCCTCTTCCTCATTGATGCAATTTTTTTGGGGGGGGTGGGGAGAGGGGATCTTTTGACCTGATACCTGATTCTGTCACACTTAACGATCACACAGGCTGGTGTGCTTCTTCCATGTGGGATTATATGCTTCTGTCAGGTGACTGCTTGTTTAACTTTAAGACCCCAGATGCTATATCTTTTAATAGCTGGGCACCATCCTCTTTCTTCCTGACATTTATGCAACCATTTTGTCTTTCATGATCATGTTGGGAAGGCAAGTATCAAAGAATACCAATTTGAGTCTGAGTGGAGTTAGTGAGCTGAGTGGCTGTGTGAACACATCTCCAATAGCACTTGCAGCATGGCTGATCAACTGAAGAGTACATCGCAGAATTCAAGGAAGCTTTTCCACTATTTGACCAAGATGGTGATGGAACTATAACAAAAGAGGAATTGGGAACCATAATGAGGCCTCTTGGGCAGATTCCCACAGAAGCAAGATTACAAGACATGATTAATGAACACCACATCAGGACTGAGTCAACTGGGCTCAGATCACATGCATGAGCTTCATCACAGAGCAAGAATGATTAACGAAGTGTAGCCGATGCTTATGGTAATGGTAGAATTGACTTCCCAAAATTTCTGACAATTGTGGCAAGAAAAATGAAGGACACCGACAGTGGAGAAGTAGTTAGAGAGCCGAGCCCCGGTGGCGTGGTGGTTGAGTGCGGGACTCCGGCCCACTGGCTTATCCGTTCAAATCCAGCAGCAGTGTGGCAGTCATGTGCTTATGTTAATTTTATGATTGAAATGTAGCAGTGGAGTATAGCCTGTTCATCTGGAGACCGCCATTGAGTAGCCAATTAGGCCTCCATGTGGGCATGACTATCTCCTGAGACTTGTGGGAAATCTCGCGAAATTTCCCTCGTGAAGAAGAGAAACTGTCTTCCCCAGTTGTTGGGAGTTAGCCTCAGAGACGATGAATCACAGACAAGATAAGATGACCCCTGATGGAGCCAAACCTCTGAAGCTGGAGAGTCCACGTGGGGACCCCTGCCAGCGATGAGTTGCTTCTGCCACCACTGGATGCTGTTGATGGATCCTTAGCCCTGGAAGTGAGGAGCCATGAGGGGATGCCTGCCAGCACTGGTATTCTGCACCCACAGGCCTGTGACTTCCTGAGTCGAAAGGAGACGTTGTAGACTGGTGTCGGGTACATGGGCTAATATCGGATTTATGACTTTGAACTGGACTGGGTTGGGATGTTTTCTTAATGTTCCCTTCCTTTTGTATATAACCCTTTCCTTATATCCATATGCTTGTCTATGAAATTTTTTCCTCTAGTTGTTCCCCAGACTAACATAAGCAGCTCTCCAGAAGTAGAGAAGTATGTTGTGTGTTCAATAAGGATGGCCATACTATATATTAGTGCAGCAGAACTGTGTCACTTGATGACAAACCTTGGAGAGATGTTAACAGTTGAAGAGGTTGATGAAATAATTAGGGAGGCAGATATTGAGGGTGATAATCAAGTAAACTATGAAGAGTTTGTATAAATGAAGACAGCAAAGTGAAGACATTGCACAGAATGTTACATTTCTTGTTCAAAATTGTTTAGCTGCCTTTCCTTTCTTCAACTGTAAAAGGTTTCTCCCAACTGTCAAAAGAATATGCATGTGTAGTAATTAGGACGTCATTCCTCCATGTTCTCTGCCCTTACCTTACTGTCATGGTCCTGAAACCTTATTTTAGAATTGATCAAGTAATATGTTGCATGTGGCTTACTCTGGATATATCTAAGCCCTCTGCACATCTAAACTTAGATGGAGTTGATCAAATGAGAAAGCATCTGGTTAGGCCTTTTTTTAAGTAATTTACTTTAGGAACTGTCAGCATGTGGTTGTTGAGTGTGGCGTTGTAGCTGCATGGACTATGGACATCCACAATATGTGCTTAAGGTTACACTATTGCCAACAGGTGTATTATTCAAGTACTTGTATACTCTTTTTTTTCTTTTTAATGCTGGTCCTGTACCAGAAACATTTCTTTTAGTATTACTTGCTTTTTTTTGGCGGGGGAGGGGGGAGTTGGGGGGAGCAATCACTGCCCTCTGGTGGGAGTGGGAGGCCCAGCCTTGCTCCTGGAGAGTTGCTGCTGGATTTGAACCTCCAAGCCAGTGTGCCGCAGTCCCGCACTCAACCACTAAACCACTGGGCCTAGTATTACTTGCTTTTAAAACTTTGTTTAGTCACTTAAAGAAAATCTGCTTATGGCACAATTTGCCTCAGATCCATTCCAAAATGTGTATTTGTTTTCTAATTAAAAAATTGCAATTTGGTCCCTCTTCCCGTCCCCCCCCCCCAAAAAAAAAAGAATATCAGGTTATTAGAACAAAGTTGTGTTTAGAGAAGCCTTGAATAGAGGCCCAAAGGCCGTCAGCTATCTTAATACATAACATATATGTACATTGATCTCTATCCCTTTCACTATAATTAATATATATACATGCATTAGCTATACCTCTATAAATACCTTTTTGCCTCCTACTTCCTTCTATTTTGTTTCAGCTTCCTCCTGTCCCACTATCATTTAGCTTTCAGTAATTTTTCTCAGATACATTGCACTTGATTAAACCCCGTTAGGTATTATATGCTCTCCTTGACTCAATTTTGGATCTCCTCTTCTTTTATCCCTGAGTTTGTCGGCTCCCTGCTCCCTCTCCCTTGTCCAACAATCCCATTGTTTTCTCCTCAGGATTGTTTGCCCTGCCCATCTTATGTAGATAGATATAAAGTAACCGAAAAGGGAGGGAACACAAAACTGATACATAGTTAGTTCCGGTCTGTCGGTTTACCCTTATGAGTGTTTCCCAATCAAGTCTGATAAGGTGCCAAACCCTGTCACCCTAGTCAGAAGTTGTCAAATACATCTTCATATGTCTTTCATGCATCTCCTCATTCTTGCAAAAACTTGTTTATGAGAAGACTTGCACCAATTTAACTCTTCTCATATTGATGAGCTTGCCTTTTTAGCTTTTGTTTGATTTCCCTGTGTGCAATTTGAGCAATATTTTCTACAGTTTTAGCACACCTCTTTCTACACTTCAGTGACAAAACTACTGGCTCAAAGGGTTATTCATTTCTCACTGAGTATTATCCCACCCCACCCCAGTGTTACAGAATTGATACCCTGACCAACAATGCTGGGTGCTGGGCACGTTAAAGGCTTGCTACTCAGGTTGCCCTTGCTATCTATCACCTGTCAATCAGTTTGTCCGACTGTGGTGGCTTGTGTGTTGTTGTAATGCTAAAGGCTATGTCACTGGTGTTTCAAATGCCAATAAGATCATCTAATGTGAAGGGATTTCAGCGAAGACAATAGACTGCCTACTTCAGAGAAATTAGTCACTGAAAATCTAATGGATAATATCATGACATTGTCAATTACCGGAAGTCTGTTGAATAGAAGAACAATTGTCAGAACACTACAGGACAGCTAGTGGTTCACTCTGTTGTAAGTTGGGTTGAATGAATTGGAGCTGACTGGAAAGAGGCCTGGTTTAGGTTGCATGTTATTGTTTGAATAAAATTTGAGTTTCTCCCTTTTTTGTCCTTGAAGGTTCTATCCTTTTTATCTCTAAAACATACTTTGTAGCCTTTTGTCATAAGTTCTTTGGCATATTTTTCCAGCTTGTCATTTGATCTTTGATTTTGATGATGATTCTTTTCATTTCCAGCAATGAATATTCAATTCTTCTGTCATCAGTGTGCCAGGCTTTCCTTTCTTAGAATCGCTTGCCAGTAAATGACATTGAAAAAAAATCCCAATTGTTCATCGAAATGGGAAGTTTTACCATGGAGAAGCAACTTAAAAGTTTCTTTTAAAATAATTTGAAGTGTATTATCCACTGTTAATCTTTTAGTTAATGCTTTTTAAAGTCATGTTTTTAAATCAATATCTATAAATAGAGAGTTAAGACATCTAGAATTTCTTTGTATTGATCATGTTTGAAATCTGAGAAGTTGGTAAGTAATTGCTGCTGTCTTAAAAATTACCAGAAGCTGCTCTTGTTTTAATTCTTGGGATTTTTTTTTAAAGCTTATCTACTTATTGTTTGTTTTCACAGAATCTTAAGGCTGCCTGCCGGGATTTAAAAAATGGCAACAAATGAAAGTATCGGCATCTTTAGTTCTGCATCATTGGCTGTAGAATATGTAGACTCCCTTTTACCTGAGAATCCTCTGCAAGAACCATTTAAGAATGCTTGGAACTATATGTTGAACAATTACACAAAGTTTCAGATTGCAACATGGGGTTCCCTGATAGTCCATGAGGTTTTTTATTTCTCCTTCTCCTTACCTGGGTTTTTGTTTCAATTTATACCTTACATGAAGAAGTTCAAAATTCAAAAGGTGAGTATAATGAACTAGAAATGGAATATCATTTTTTTCAATATGTTCAAAAGGAATAAAACTTTGTTTTCAGGGACTCTAGGTCAGGACTGTGAAGTATATAACATGACCCACATACATAATTTTAAATTTTTGAGTAGGATACATAAAGTTAAAAAAATGAGGTGAAATTCATTGTAGCAAATTTTATTTAATGAAGTGATTACAAAGTATTATCATTTCAATAGATCATTAAAATTATAAAGCAAAACAAATATTTAATGATATATATATATATATATATATTATATATAATATATATATATATTAAATCTTTGAAACCCAAGGTATGTTTACCTTTCCAACGAGCTACTGGACAGCACAGTTTTAACATTGTTATTTTTTTTTGTTTGTTTGTTTGTTTGTTTGTTTGTTTTGGCCATCACTGCCCACTGGTGGTGGGTGTAGGAGGCCCAGCCTTGCTCATGGAGTGCGCTGCTGGATTTGAACCTCCAACCCAGTGGACCACAGTCCCACACACAACCCCTATGCCACTGGGGCTCAGTCAACACTGTTATTCATAGTATCTCAAGAATCGTTTGCTAAGTGGAATGTAAAGTGGGCTCGTTATTTCTTTATTTTACATTCATAAATTTTAATCTCTGACCTACCTAAAAAACAAAGAATGGGGACCTATGGTTATTAAAAGTGCAACTTTGCATTCCTTTCTGTCTTGGCAAATTTGTTGATGTGATAAAACCTTGTTTAGGGCTTTTAAAGTTGAGTTTTCCCCTAAATGTAGTGTGAGTACTTGTGCAACATTTGCCTCATCCCATATAAGGTCTTAGGTGTTTGATTCTGAGAGCCTACAATGTATAACATGCAAAACAGATCAGTCTTCAGTGAAGGTTTTGTGAGGAACCCCCTACATTGATCTCACTTTTCTCATTTGGACGCCATCCTCTAAAGGCAACAGCTTTCCCACCTTTGGAAAACATTGAACACATCTCTGAAGTGTTTCTTTCAGCTAAAGCGTTTATAGTCCTGTCACAGTATATGGACAAAAATGCCCTTTCTTACAATGAATGCTATGAAATGACTAGAAATGTGTTTTTGCTTCTATAATGGAAGCTTCCAATATTAGTATGGGCAACTCCTTCCCAAAACATATTTGAGGGAGGGCCCAACTATTATCATACCATAACACATGCTTCTCAAATTTGCAGTAAATACTGTGAATCATTTAGGGACTGTTCCTGAGTACTTCTTGGTTTGCTTGCAAGTCTTTATCCTTGGGTTTGTATGTTGTTTCTTCATCTTAAATAAAGTAGTGATCATAGTGGCCAAGAATACAGAAGAGAGTTGTGATGCCTGGGAGTTAGTGAAATAGAGAATGATGGAGCAAAACTGCTGCTCATGGAAGTTAACATTGTTTCTTGCTTTGTCTCCACAGAATAAGTCTGCATCATTGGAAAGTCAGTGGAAATGTTTTAAAGTGCTTCTCTTCAATCATTTTTGTATCCAGCTGCCTCTGATTTGTGGAACCTATTATTTCACAGAGTTTTTCAGTATTCCTTATGATTGGGACCAAATGCCAAAATGGTGGGAAAATAAAAATTTAGATTTTCTTACTCATAGTTTATTACCCAGTTAAGATATAATCTGCAACCAATTGATTACTGCAATAACTAGCTATAATAACATTAAACCAGTCAGCAGTCAGGTTAACGTGACTCATCAAAAATTCCCTGCTGTCGAATCTTTTCTGACTAATCCTTCACTAGGACAGACTAGTAATGCCCCTTGGAACAGCAGCCGGTTTAAAACTGCTGATGGTGAGCTTAGGTGCCCAGTGTGTAACCTAGTCTGGCTCCAAAGCTACAGACCCTAACTCAGGGCGGTCCCGTACATGTCAGAGTGCAAATGCAGCTTTCAGTGGCTCAATTGTCAGAAAGATTGCCAGACCTTTCTTCCAGTGTGCTTCTAGGCAGACTTGAATGACCAACCTTTTGTTTAGCAAGCAGTATCGCTTTTTTCACTGTTTACACCAAGAACAATTAAGATATATATTATGTTTATCTTTTCTTAATCTAAACCTTGGAAGTAAATTAAGTAAATGTACAATGATAAACTACAGTAGAAATTTAAAGTATGTCAGATTTTATATCTTTTATTATAGTGTAACATTGTATTGGACTGTGTTTTTAATATCTGAAGTTTCTATAGAATGCTTTCTATGATATGCAGTTACACATGCTTCTATTAAACATACAAAGCAAAAACTAAGGAAAATACTGACTTTAAATTTCAAATGTAAAATGAATTAAATGCGAGAATAATTTGTCAGCTGTGCAAAATGCTGTTCTTATACAAATGTTCAAATAATTGTATTCAACTCTGAACCTGATACTACCAAAGTACAGAGATGCAATTTGATGAATACATATTTTTCCAAGATGTATATTTATTCAACATATAATGGTATTTCTGGATTTTGTGTATTTTTAAATATTGTAGAAATTTTCGTTATATTTTAATTCCATTTTCCATGGACATTTTCGAATACCAACTTGTTTATATAATATAACTTTATGATTTGGTGTAACTGATTTCACGTGTAGATTTTCGTCAAAATGAATTAGAAATTAATATAAGTGCTGCTGAAGTGAGCACATGAATTAGAAATTAAAATTAATCTCTGCCCTTTAAGACAACTTGCAGCTATCTTGTTTCTAGTAGTTTTGATAATTAGTTGATCGATATATTCAATAGATGGGCATTGCATTTCATATGGTGATTATAGCCATGATCTTAAATAAGATTGCAGGCTGCTTATGTAAATAATATTTTATATTCAATATCTTTACCTTCAAGGTATATGCTTTTGCTCAAATGCTTTGGCTGTGCTGTGATTGAGGATACGTGGCACTATTTCTTGCATAGACTCTTACACCACAAAAGAATATATAAATATATTCATAAAGTTCACCATGAATTTCAGGTATGTTAGTGTTAAATATTTTTTAATTAAGCACAAAATGTCATTTTTATTGTATGGCCATTAAAAAATTATTGGTGGTGTTTTTGTCTTTCCCCTTTGGCATGGTTACTAACAACATAGCTCATTTATACAGTCAGTTTTACAGATTATCTTTAGAATCTAATTTCACTGTAAACAGAGAAGTTAAAAATGAAAAAATTTCATGAAATTTTCTTACACTTATGGTCCAGTAGTCGCCTGAAACAGTTGAATCCTGCTAATTTGATAGTAACTACATTGATGCCTGAGTCATTCAAATTGGACCTAAAATAACACTTTAATGTTTAAACTTCTAAGAAAATTAGCAGGTGATGTTTAACATTTTCACCACATTACTGACTTGCACAAAAGTAAAAATTTTTAGATTTTATTAAATTACTTTGACTTGACTTGACAAATCAGTGGCGCTTTTCTTCATTGATCCCTGATTCCATGATAGACTGAAACTAAAGCATCCCTTTGCTGAAAGACTAAATTCAAAGGCAAAGATCAAAGGTGTACTTCAATTGTTAAATGAAAGGGCATATTTTGTTGAGAAATGGTGTTATTTTATAAAATGTGTACCACTGATATAGACTATATTAACAAGTTTTTATCAAAATTTTTAGGCTCCATTTGGAATGGAGGCTGAATATGCACATCCTGCAGAAACCATAATTCTTGGAACTGGATTTTTTATTGGAATCCTGCTTTTATGCGATCATGTTGTCTTTCTTTGGGCCTGGGTGACTTTTCGTCTGATAGAGACTATTGATGTCCATAGGTGAGTTGTGGTTTCTAATCTGATTATGGTAAAATATATTTTTCATTTTTATAACATCTGTAGACTAATAGAAGTTAATTTTTTTGTAATAGATTAATCATTGGATAAAAGCTCAAAGTAATATTTTAATGATACAAAAGGACTTTTACCTTCTTTATGCTATAACTTCTTTTCCTTATTTTTTTCCAACAGTTTTACTTACATGTAATCCACATATCATAAATTCATTAGTTGAACCACATCAAGAAGAGTGTTACATCATCCCACTTCAGTTTTAGAACATTTTCTTCATTCTTATGCTCATTGTAATTAGCTCCCCATCTTCCCACAGCCTCCCTTGCCACCACACGCCCAAGAGATCATTCAATAGTCCAGTTGCTGTCTCCAGATTTACCTATCCCAGATTTCCTATAAAAAAAGAACATTTTTAAAACCAAAGCAAGAGTAACTAAGTAAAACAGATTAAAAACCTAAACTGAAAAGAAAGAAAATATTAAAATCTAGAACAAATTAAAATGAATCATAAGAA
>PVJH01015449.1:0-53426 GCA_004026705.1 Nesogale talazaci
CCCCCCCCCAAAAAAAAGATCAGAATAGACACAGAGACACACACAAGGGTGGGGACAGAGACCATGAAAGGAACATGTGGAAGTCTCAGAATGCCCAAACCCAGAAACCTTGGGTTACTGACAAGAAAGGAATCTGCCTACCTAACCTGCAAAGTCATTCTGATTCCTGGCTTTCGAAAACTGGGGGAAACAACAGATGTACTCGCTTAAGACTCTGTTGGGATGGGCTGAGCCCTGGTGGCATAGTGGTTGAGTGTGGGACTGCGGCCCACTGGCTTGGCGGTTCAAATCCAGCAGCAGCTCTCCAGAAGCAAGACTGGGCCTCCCACTGCCCCGAGAGCAGTGATGCCAAACAAACAAACAAACAAAAAAGATTTACCAAAAAAAAAAAAATAAGACTCTTTTGGGGCAATGTTACTTAGCACAAGATAACTAAGACAATATGATAAACATAAATAATATGTATCCCTTTTTTTAAGCCCACTTCTTCTTTTGATTAGAACATCTTGCAGGCAAGCTGTGCAGCCTTTTGATAAATCACCATCAGACACCAGTGAACTACCTTAATGTTGTTGAGGTTGACTTCCTGTAAGCTGGGGTCATTGGCCTTCATCTGCTGCAGACTGGCTTCCACATTTGTGGGGTTGGGTGGCTCCTCAAACACTGGCTTGACCTTCTCACCTTTGACCACATCTAAAACAGAAGTTGTCATTTCAGACAGAGCACGCCATGGCTCTCCTGTCAAATTCAGAGATGACTTCCCCCAATGTGACACTTCTTTCATTTTGAGGCCAACGATATCAAAGGCAGCAAGCTTTACTCTCTACAAAGCCAACCAAGGAAGAGTGTAGCTCCGAGTTACAGTTTGGAAGCCTGATGTTTTCCAATCACAGTGGGAAGTGTCTATGGTAGAAGGTAACTGGAGCCAAGGTGCAGAAGGCTCTACAGCAGACTCCATCCCAATAGGAGCACTCACAGGCCATTACTGTGGCTCCCTATGGGACTCTTAGTGCTGATACCAACCAGAAAGTCATGGGACTTGAGGCGCAAAAGGGAAGTCCCTCCTCTGCTCTCTTTCTCATACCTCTCCGCCTCTGATTTCCATCTCAGCTTTCATTTTGAGGTCAGTTTGAGAAAGAGAGAGAGAAAAAAAGAACGAATTCTCCAAAGCAGTTAACAGAAAATATTTGCAGCATATATGATTACAAGGGTTAATTTGTCACTATCATGCATAGTCGGTGACCCAGAACATTTCTATCTAGAAGTCCAACCTGCAGGAAAAGCAGCATGAATAGATGACGATGGGTATTATTCAGCTATGTTCACTGACATATTTAAAATTTTTAATTGAATGCTTTCAGATCAGTGGTTTTCAACCTTCCTAATGCTGTGACCCTTTAATACAGTTCCTCATGTTGTGGTGACCTCAATCATAAAATTATTTTCATTGCTACTTCATAACTATAATTTTGTTACTGTAATGAATCAGGTGATTCCCCAAAGGGGTCATGATCCACAGGTTGAGAACTGCTGTTTTAAACAAACAAAACACCTATTAAAATGAAAGTGACCTAAAGATTATTGGGAGAAAAAAGATGTGTTATCAGTGTGTATTCATGTGAAAGTCCAGAAGGTTATGCAATTAGACTTTTAATAGCCAATATTGCCCTTGGGTAAGGAAGCCGAAAGGGGGGCATATTTTTCATCTTTTAAATGAGCAAAAATTGTATCCAACAACTGATCATAAGCAGGATTGTCTTTTCCATCACAGATATAGATTTCTAAGTCTACAAAAGCATTGGAGGCTAGAAAGAAAAAAAAATACCGCTCATTATGTGGGCAAATTATCCACTACAGTTGATAAAGACACACTGATATTGGAAGCTTTTCACGTCAGCTCAGTGGGCTTTAATACTTCAATTTTCTCTGCTTTTCCACTCTTAAGGTTGTTGCATCTCCCAAGTCTCTATTACAGAAAATACAATATAGCCAACCTCAGAAATGCTGTGATTCTCTGTGGGCTCTCAGAGAGAAACCCACAAAAAGCCCATTCTGACTGTGAGGGACTCCATCAGCACAGCAGAAGTGCTCTGGGGGGTTCTAGGGTAAGCAGTCTACCACATGTGTCACCCACGGAGCAACTGGTGAGACTGTACTGCCAAATGTTAGATCTGCAGCTGAGCACTTTAATCCTTGTGCCACCAGTGATGACGTGATATTGAAATGATCTGTCCCCACCACCAACTGCCACGCTCCTCAGGAACAGAGACCATCTTTTAATCTCTGAACGTAAGTCTGAAACCAAGAAACCCTAAGAGTGCAATGGATTGAGAACGAGGCCGTGGCTTGCATCCATCAGCCAGTCCACTGGAGAAGCATGATTCTGTCTGCTTCCATAAAGACCGACAGTCTTGGAAACCCGATGGGACAGTTCTACTCTGTCCTATAGGGGCACAAAGAGTTGGAGTGGCCTCAAGGACCACTTGAGTGGCCTCAAGTGGGCTTGACTGACATAGAATAGGTATCAGCTAGTGCAGCGGTTCTCAACCTGGGGATCACGACCCCTTTGGGTTGAACGACCCTTTCACAGGGGTTGCCTGGTTCATAACGGTAGCAAAATGACAGTGATGCAGTAGCATTGAAATTAATGCTATGGTTGGGGGGTGACCACCACATGAAGAACTGTCTGAAAGGATGGCGGCGTGAGGAAGGCTGAGAACCACTGCACTAATGGATGACTGCTACATGAGTGCAGGAGAGCCTCAAATCTTCCGCCTTCCCAGGAAGTGTGGTCATCAAAGACAGCGGCCAGGAGCTGCCTGTGCCAGCAAGGCCACCTTAGTGTGTCTTATAAGCTCCTTGGGGAAAGTGGGTTTTCGAATCCTAGTTTCAAGCATCCATCATTGAAGCAAACACACACACACAAACAACATTAGAGTGGAGAACCAAAGAGCATTAAGGCATTAAAGCCCTGAGCTGACATGGAAAGCTTGTTATTGGTAGTTTATCTGTTGAGTGAACAGACCCACCAAGAGACTGGGCTCTGGACAAATGACTGGCATGCATAACCCAGCCAGATGGAGCTCCCACCCCCACCCGTTATCAGCGATCTGTTCCCATTTGACTGCCAGAGGCCACTGGTCCTTGGTGAACTGACAAAATCCACCATCGAAGTCTGCAGGATTCAACAGGAAGACAAGCCAACAGGCCGTTCTGCCAACACAGTCTGAGCACACAGTCCCCATCCACTTACTTCGGACGGCCGCTTTTCCACTTTCTGTGCTGGTTGTCTCTTCATCGAATTTGGGGTTGTTGAGTAAATTGTGCACTCCAAGCACAGCTGGAAGCAGAGGTGGCCCGGGCATGGACATTGAGGCAAGGAGAGCATGTTACAATTCCCACACTCACAATCCCCCTGTGAGGAACACATCGTGACCTCATAAAAATTATGTCTCCAAAATGTGTGCATAAGCAAATGTGGTGAAGAAAGCTGATGGTGCCCAGCTACCAAAAGATATAGCATCTGGGGACTTAAAGGCTTGAGTAAACAAGCGGCCATTCAGCTCAGAAGCAATAAAGTCCACACGGAAGAAGCACACCAGCCTGTGTGATCATGAGGTGGTGAAGGGATCCGATGTCAAGCATCAATGAGCTAAAATTATATTATTATTAATGAGGGGGAGTACAAATTGGGGACCCAAAGCCCATCAATAGGTGAGGTGACATCCTTTTGTAGAGGGGTTACGAGGAGATGAGTCAGTTAAGATACAGGGTAGGAGCTATGAAATATGCAACATTCCTCTAGTTTCCATGCTGCCTCCCACCCACTTTCATGACCCCAATTCTACCACATAAATCCAGCTAGACCAGGAGATGTACAGTGAAGTTAGAAACATGGGAAACTTAGGATAGATGATCCATCAAGACTAGTAATAGGAGTGGTAATACCAGGAGGGTGGAGGGATGGAGGAATAGAAAGGGAGAACCAACTTCAGGAATCTACACATAGCCTTCTCTCTGGGGCACGGACAACAGGGAAGTGAGTGTTGGGACACATTGTACAGTGTACAGGATGAAAAAATAATTTGTAAATTACTAAGGGTTCAAGGGGAAGGGGGGGAGGAAGGGTAATATAGGGAGCTGATAATGGGGGCCTGGAGGGAGGGAGAATGTTTTGAGAGTGATGATGGCAATGGGGGTGTAAAAGTGGCCTGCATACAACTGATGTTGTTAGGGATTGTGATGGGAGTTGTATGGGCCCCCAATAAAATGATCCATTGAAAAAAAGGGGGGGGAGTTGTTTTTTTTTTAAAGAGGAGCTTGTACCAAGGGCTCAAGTGGAAAATGTTTGAAAATGTATGTGGCAACATGTGTGCAAATGTGCTTGATACAAATGATGTACTGAATGTTGTAGCTGTAAGAGCCCCCAATAAAATAAAATAAAAAAATTATGTCTTCAGACCCTCCCCTCTCTTTGAAACTATGTAGTAGATAGAGTATTTTTAAAAAAGAGTTCTCCCTCTAAAGTCCCCATCAGTCTTCACAAGTTTATGCTTACACACGTGAAATGACTTACAGAGTCTGAAGAACACAGCCCATTGAATTATGCCGCCCTGCCCCCAAAAGTTTGCATCTCCTAGTGACTCAGCACCTCCACTCGCTCATCTGTCAAAGGAGAGGGCAGGCCCGAGTCTACAGGCATTTTAATATCTCACACTGTACCTAGGACTGCATCTTGCAAATCACAGAGATCACAAGCCCCTTTCAATGTCAAGCTCCCCATCTCTCCAGGCCAAGAGGGGTTGTCCTTCCCCTATTGAGAGCCTATCAGGAAGAGATGTAAGAGACACAGAAGTGTTAGGTCGGACACGTGGCTGCAGCACTGACTTCACTCACAGTGATCTGACTGGACAGCGCAGAATGGTACCATAGGGTCTCTTGGGCTGCACATCTCTATAGAGGCAGACTAGATCTTTATGGAGTGGATTTGAACGGGTGACCTTGTGGTTAACAGTTGGGTGCCTAAGTGCTGCACCACCAGAGCTCCTTTTTTTAAAATAAATTAATACATTTTTATTGGGGGCTCTTACAGCTCTTATAACAATTAATTGTATCAAGCACATTTGTAGATATGCTGCCATCATCATTTCTAAAACATTTTCTTTCTACTTGAGTCCTTGGTATCAGCTCCTCTTTTTTCGCCTCTCTTCCTGGTGAACCCTTGATAATTTATAAATTATTATTTTCATATCTTATACCGTCTCCCTACATCCACGTTTCTGTTGTTAGGGTTGTATGTCAATCATTGCGATCAGATTCTTCTTTCTCCCCCTTCTCCACTCACCTTCTCCTTACCATCATGGTATTAGTCCTGAGGTGTTTATCTGCCCTGGATTCCATGTGTCGAGAGCTCTTATCTGTACCAGTGTACATGCTTTGCTCTAGCCGATGTGTAAGGTAAAACTGGGGTCATGATAGTGGGGGGACAGGAAGCACTAGAGAACTAGAAGGAAGTTGTCATCGGTGTTATACTGCCCTGCACCACCAGGGCTCCTCCAAGCGAGAGGAGCCTATCGACAGTCAGTCTCTTGCAGTAGATAGCAATTGCACCAGGGGGCAGCACAGTACACAGGAAGTCACGCTATGCTGGGCAGGCAGAAATGCTAAGGGCCCAGATTTCCCTCTCTCATGGAAGTTATAGGTGAAGGAACCCAGACTAGATCTACCAACAGTGCCAGTCTACCAACAGGTGGCCAAAGAGTGCCTCTAGAATCCTCCTCGGTGCTGCTGAGTCTACATATTGGGAGAAGGGATGGAGGTAGGCAGCCAGCAAGTGTGGGGTTGAAGAGTGGGGGGGCCTTCAGGCTGAGTTTGAATCTAGGCTCTGTAAAACTAGTTAAGTGACTGAATGCCGTTCAGCCTGTTTCCTCATCTTATCAAACAGGGACAATAGCTCAAAAGCAAATTCCCTACCACTGAGTCCAGACGATTTCGACTTATGGCAAACTTAAAAGACAGGGCTTTAGAGATTGTCACTCTTTGAGAGCAGAGTGGCCCTATCTTTCTTCCTGGAGGGATAAAACTTGCCCAAAAGTTCATGGGAAAAGTCTATATAATCTTTTCAGTCCAATTTTCCATTAACTTTTTGAAGTCTCCCTATATTTACCCCTTAGCAATAAGGGGTAGGTGGGTTCCTACGTGCCAGTCACTAAGTGCTGTGCAGATTCTTGCACCTAACTTAAGAATTTGTCAGATGGCGCAGGAACATTCAGGGAATTCAGCCCAGCCCTGGAGTTGCTTGCAGTAGAAGTCATGAGACAACCTCGGGAGGGGCAGTGACAGCGGCAGGATCCTTGCATGGGAGCTACAAATCCCTGGATGGTGCAGTCAGTTAAGTACTTGCTTTAACTGAAAGGGTGGTGGTTCAAGTGCCACCAAGTGCCTCAGCAGAAACACCTTAAAGGTCACACATCTGGAAAACCTCTGGAAGGCATGAAATCACCATGAGTCAGGAACTGACCAGCTGGTGGGGGTGGGGTGGAGGCCGATGATTTAAAAACCTAGACTGACAGCCACTGTGAAGCATTTTCACTGCTTGATGCATGTGCTTCCTCTCTGGTGGTGACCTCTGGTGACCTCTCAGAGAACCTTAGGATGCGGAATTACTACTGACCACCCACCAAATGGAGGGACGCAAATGTAGGTGAGAGGGTGGTATGCAATTAGGGTAAGGCAGAGCTGCTTCTCCTGGGAGGAGGGAGTAAGAAGCGTCTTATGAGAGGGGCTTCACAAAGTTTATCGGAAAAAGGAATGAAAAGGTAGTGGAAATTTACCATATATACATATTAGGCATCACTGCCCTCTGGTGGGAGTGGGAGGCCCAGCCTTGCTCCTGGAGAACTGCTGCTGGATTTGAACCACCAAGCCAGTGGGCCACAGTCCTGCACTCCACCACTACGTCCCTGGGGCTCAGTCCTCCCACATATTTTTTAAAGACCGCCACCTCCCGGCATAAAATGCGAGAATGTTTGCTAACAGATGTTTTTTTAAAAAAACTTTTGCTGGCTGAGCCCTGGTGGCTTAGTGGTTGTGTGTGGGACTGCAGCCCACAGGGTTGACAGTTCAAATCCAGCAGCAGCTCTCGAGGAGCAAGGCTGGGCTTCCTACTCCCACCAGGGCAGTGATGCCACACACGCACACAAAATTTTGCTAACGAGTATTTTTAAAAGTACCTCTCTCCTGGTGGTGATTTAATATCCTTGTAGGAGGGCAAAGCTGATATCCCACTGGGAGGAAAATACAAATGTACATATACACTGGGCTGAAAAGGGAATCTCTCCTGAAGGACAGATGTGGAGTGAGAGAAAATCTAGGTAGCTTAAGCGAGTAAACTTATCTTTCAATACATATTCTTTTGTATGCTTCAGTTTTTCTATCTAAATGTACAATCATTTCCATATATAATATTACTATTTGTTGCTCTCATACATATTACATAATTTCATAAATTACATATTATATGATAAATAAGATTATTATTTGCTGCTGTTGTTAGGGGCAACCAGGAAAACATGAGTGGATTAGACTGTATAGATTCCTCCTACAGGATGGCTTCGGCAATGAGCAGACTGCTAAGTATAAATCAAGCTGGAGTGAGTGACAACAGTGGGGAAGAAGTATTTGCGGGGATTCTGTAATTACAAAAGCTCCTGATACTGCATGAGTGCTGCCATTTTATCTTTTCTTCACCCGCTGTCTGTCTACACAGAGGAACCTTGGAAGTAAGGTCTGGTGATCTACTGCTGAAACACTGATTATGGTAAGTCCCTGGCACAGCTCTGCGGTGACACACATGGGCCACTGTGAGTCACAGGCGGCTCCATGCAAAAGGCTTACGGCCAAAGTTGACGTGGCATTTTTAGGGAGAAGCTCAAAGGCAAGGGTAGTAATGTCCCCCTGGCAGTCAGACAGGAGCATGTCCCAGAGCCCAGGACTCACCTGCAAGGTCATAGAGCTCGGTGTCGGAGGCGCTGGCCAGAGCTTCTTCCAGTTCTGGGTCAAGGGTCACTTTTTCTTCTTTGGGAGGTTCCACAGGCTTTTCCTTGGGGATAAAGACTCTCCCTTTAAACCAGAAGATGAAAACAAAGACAGTGTGTGTGACTGCCTTATTGCTAGGCTACGTGATCTGAGCAGAGAATGCAGCTCTGGTCATGACCCTTAGGTCACTGAGTATCCCACTGGGCTCCCTCCTTTGCTCGGGTGCTGCCAACATCAATAATGCCCTGTGAGAACATCTGGAGGAGGACAACTGAGGAGATGGCAGTCCTGACACTGGAATACCTGGTTTCCATCTCCCCACCACTGCCCTTTGACCTGGGCAGCTGGGGTCCCTGCACTTTCCAGGGTGCCACTCCAGTCCACAGAGGGAGGAGTCATGGGGCCAAGAGACATTGCTATCCACAGTGCCAGCCTCCTCCTGGAAGCAGCAGGACTCTGGAGTCTTCAGCCCAAGTGGCCCTGGGCCTGCTTCGGGGTCTGCATGTATACTCACTGCCCCGCTGGATGTGGCCCTTGGAAGGCAATCACCCCACTGGGTATGCACCTGCAGGCTGGGGGACCACGGAGGAAGCAGAAATATCTAGCTGGGGTGCCAGGCGTGTGCCCGAGGCCCTGGCAGGATGGGACAGACCTGCATTGCTTTGTGGGTCTATTAGGGTCCAGGAGCACTCAGTCCGAGCCTGGTCCTCCCAGTTGTTGCAAAGGCATGTTTGTTGGGCAGAACTCAATGCTGGCAGTTTGCTGGCTTCTCTATTTAAAAAGAAAATAGTATGTGGACTTGTGTGTTTTTGTCTTGGGCTCTGCAAACACTCGGGGCTGGCCCCTTCATGCAGCTCTACAGGTTCCTGAGGGACAAACTGGGGATCGCCTGCAATTTCCTCTGTAAATGGGGGTTGTGGGCTGACAGCATGCTTTATAGAAGTCACTAAGACTGCAGCAGTGACCGGGGAGCATGTCCCCCCACCCCAACCCAGAGCATACCACAGTAAGCTCAACTGAAGAGGCAAAACCAGGCTGCCCAATTTAGAGATGGGGAGCTTGCGAACAGCAAGGTGTCCTGTGCTTCCTGCACACATGCCTCTGCTGTTACCTCTAGCTCAGATTCTATTTGGCCCCCCTGCTCACTTTGGAAAACACTGACCTCTATGCCCTCCCTCCCTGTTTGACCCAAATTTCTGGTAAGACGCATCACAATGCTGGAAGATGGCATGTTACCTGCTCCCAACTTCCAAGCAGGCCCACACACCCCACTCTATCTGTGCTACAGCCGAAGAAGGCAGGCCCAGGATACTCGCAGGCCAGTCCCTCCTGGCTTCAGACTTGTGGCTTCTCTCTCTGTCTTGGAGCTACTGTTACTTTTACATGCAATCTTGGATAACGGATCTCCATTTTTTACCTCAGTTTTTGCCTAAGGACCAACCTTCTCCTCATTGTCACTTTAGACACCTGGCTCCAGCTTCAACCAGATGGACACCAAAGCTCTTTCCATGACTCCTTGGCTAGCCTGGGCATCACAGTCCCACAGGAAAGAAAAGGCTTGAACTCAAAGTCAGTAGCTCTCTCATGAATCTTTGCTGGAGACTTGCTGCTGACTAGGGCTGCTGACTGCCAGCTGCCTTGCCAAGTGTCCAAAGGCTTGGATATGCAAATGGGGCAGGCAGAGCTGGGGGCCTTAAAGATGGGAAGGAGGTCACTCTGTGTGGTCCATCCGGGGCACGTTTGCCAACAAGGCCTTTACCGCTGATGGACACTGTGCGGCCTGTTCAGCATCACTCAGCTGCTGCATTTCCCAGACAGAAAGGAAATATGCTAGGAAGCACAGCAGAGTCCCCCAGAGTAAAGAAAATGGAAAAAGAAGAACAAAAAAATCAAAACGGGAAACCAATACTAACTTCATCTGAGACACTGAGGCTCTTGTCAGACTTACTGTCCACTGTATCTGCACTCGGAAGCATTTTTTCCTGGTTCAGATGATGGTCTAGAATCAAAATTGGACTTCCGAGTTTCTGCTTCCTGGTTCAGTAAAAGTCAAGGAAGTCCACCAGCTTTCGGTATTCTGGGCAACGATGGGCAGACATTCCTGTCTTCCGCCCACCTGAACAAGCTCAGGGGACAAAGCTTGCATGAAGAGCAGGAGCCCAGGCCTCAGGGCACTGAGCACCCACGATGGCCTATGTGGGCTCCCCTCCCAAGGGCTCCAGATCATAACTGCTCCTCAACCCTCCCTCTGGTCTTTCCAGGGCAGCACAGGCTCGCTCCTCACTTGGCTCCTGCTGCTGTTGGGAAAGCCGGCCCTCTGCTCCTTTGTATTCAATCACGCTGCTTCTCCATCTTCTCTGAAGCTCTACCATGTAACCGTATATGCCGCATCAGCCCCGTGTGTCTCTCAAACAGCTCCTGAAGGCTTAACTCCCTCCATGGTTCTTCTGGAGAAGTGTCAAGAGATGACTGACCACAGCCTGTCTTTGGACTGCTCCTCTGAGCACAGGACACAACAGTTTTTCTTCCCCTTATTATTCTGCCATTCTCCTGATACTTGGTGCTAATCACAGTTTTAGGAGAAATTTGACATGATGATTTTTTTTCTTTCCCAATTAAATTAGTCCCCTAGCCATGCTGCCATAACAACATGCTCCTTATTGCCTTGGAAATCCTTGGTTCTTTGGTGAATTTGTCACCATTTAACTTTACTTTTAGAATAAAATGACATTCTCAATGATCTGTTGAATATGCATGAATGAGGAAAGGTGAACGGACATGTCGGGTACGAGGGAGGGGGCACCAGCACTCTGACTCAGAGCAGCTCAGATGCTCAGAGGAGGCATCTGTCCAGAACCGTGCATAGTACTGAGTGTCCCTGCCCTACTAGCTTATAAAACAGGCACAGTCTCACTGGGGGACCAGAGGTGTGGCGGGAGTCACTGTCCAAGGTGGTAAACACACCAACACCAGAGAAAATAAGTATATAAATTAAATTTTCAAAAGAGATTTAATTTAATTTAGAAAGAGAGCGCATTGCCATAGTGCTGAGAGAGTACCAGGTAAGCATGGCGATAGAAAGAAGGAGTCTGTGTCCTAGTGTGTTCCAGCAGAGCCCTAATGGACAGAACAAAGCCTTGGGAAGAATGAGAATTTGGGTCAGCAGGAAGAAGCCACGTGACAGGGGCCCTGCAATGGAAGGAAGGCCTGATCCTGGGCAAAGACTAGCGGAGGAGGGCAGGAGAGACATCAGAGAGCTGGGTGGGGCTAGGTCTCACAGGATCTGGAGCTACAAGAGTGACTTGACCTGATCTGTAGTCGCCAACAACCCCATGAGTATATGTTTGCTCCGGTCACTGTCTGGAGTAGGAGTCCTCAAACTTTTTAAACAGGGAGCCAGTTCACTGTCCTTCAGACTGTTGGAGGGCTGGACTATAGTTAAAAAAAAAAACCAAAAAACTATGAACAAATTTACTGTTCCCGGGCTATACTTTGAGGACCCCTGGTCTGGAGCCTCCCACCGAAGGTGAACTTGGGGTCAAGACCTGAGGGCAAGAGCATTCCTTGTCTCTCTTCTTCGTGTGGGCCTGGAAAGGAGATGGTTTCCTGCTCCTCAGTCATCCCCAGCTTGGTCAGTGTTTCTCTCTCATAGGAAACCTCGCGCTTCCTGAAGGCACTGGGAGAGATCTTACTTGCTTGTCGCTCTAACACCTGGTGCATGCTTTCTAACTGCTGGATGGATGAAGGAAGTGGGCACTAATGTCCAACTCCAGTGTCCCAGGTTAGAGGCCTGTCCCAGGCCTCCCTAGATGGGCGGCCGGAAGGCCTGGAAGGGAGATGTGCTGCTGGAAAAGCACAGCTAAGAGAAGCATGCTAGTGCCTAGGGCACCCTCTTCAAGAACATTCCTTAAGGGAAGGCCTCAGGATTTTCATTGAAAACCAAGGACCAATTTGAGTCTCATCACACCCTTAGGATCCCTTAAGAAACCTATATATTCTTCCATGGCCCTTTGCCATACAAAATCCACATTCCATTTCCACGTCAGTTCTTCCACTCGACTCTCTGAGATCCTATTTAGGAGTACCTTTGCCCCAAGACATGCTACCCCCAGTGATCCTGACCTTTCTTTTCCCCAGTAAAGGGTACAAAGTCTTCTCTGTCCTTCTGTTCCAGAGCCTCCTTCTCCAGGTACATGAGGAGGTGCTCGCGGTCAAACGGGCCAGTGGCTGCTTTCTGCGTCTGGTCTTTCTGTCGGAATCCCGCTGGCAGCAGTGCGCTCTGCGAAGACAAAGGTTATGTCTAACGTCACTGCCTCCTCTCCCTCCATGCTCTTTGTGTCGGAGAAGCAGGGAGAAGGACACCTGTTTGAGGTCACCGGTGGAAGTGAGGTCTGGGGACTAGGGAAGAGCTCGCAAACTCCACCTACTCTAACATCTTGTGTGGAGGGCCTGCTAGACTCTCAGTAGGAATTCAGAGACTCTGGGAAGTGTAACCAGTGGCCCTGATGTAGATCCTAACTCACGGTGACCCTGTGTGCTGCCCAGCATACACACATGTGCCCCAGAGTTTCAGTAGCTATCATCTTTAGGAAGAGATTGTCAGATTTTCCTCCGTGGAGGACTCTCTGGGTGGTCTGGAGCTCAGTGCCACACATCTGCTCCATCCAGGGGGTTCTGGCAACATGGCGACACACTAATCCTCTCCTGAGGAAAGAGGCACCCTGGTGGTAGAGCGGTTTTGAATGTGCTGCTAACCCGCAAGTTCATGAGTTTGAAAACATTAGCTCCCTCTCAGGGGGTAAAATAAGGCTTTCTTCTCCTACAAAGCAGGAACAGTTTTGAGGGGGTTAACAGTTCTGGAAGTGCACAGGGGCCATTCTAGCCTGTCCTACAGGGTCATCATGAGCTGGCATTAACTCGATGGCAGTGAGTTTAAGGTTGGTCTCCCAGAAAGAGACCCCAACAGGAGAGTGAGCATTCTGGTAGAGATCATCAAACTAGAAACAAAGCTTGTATTCTTAAAAGTAGATCTGTATTTAAAAAAATACAAAAGGCGTGTTATATCAGAATATCATAGAAATAAGTTTTAGTGGCATTTGCTTTGAATCCTTCCATTTCTAATTCAGCATGACCTCATCAGGGCTGGAGCAAATCCTTGCTAACTGACCACGGTAGCAAGTCTACTTAGCTTTTTAAGAATTCATAAATAACATTAAAAGGCCCCCTTTAATTTACTATTTACTTAAAAATTATTATTACAGTCTTTCTAAACTACCCACTATTAGAGGATCACCAAAAATTTTGAGTTACTTATGTATTTGAAAACGACAGCAATGATGGTGCCATGGTAGAATGCTGGAAATCTGCTGAAAACCAACCAGTGGAAAACCTCTGAGTGCCACTGGACTGGTCCTGCTGTGCACAGTGCCACCATGTCTGGGCAAGGTCAGCCCATGGCAGAAGCAGCAGCAGCATGCATTCAGAAGAATAAGGAAGTCCACGGTGGATTCCAGGCCTGGTCTAAATATCATCTCTGACATTGGGAGTGTGGGGTAGGATGGAGGTTACCCTTCACGGGTTCTCTCAGCTATGAAATGGAGATGATGGGAATTTACCTCCAGGGCTGTGGTGCTGAGCAGAGGGTAAGACTCACAGAAGAAACCTGGCAGGAGCCATCCACATCCCTGTCAAACCAGCTTGTCTCAGCCAGTGGAAGATCACTTTCTCCACTTAAGTGAAATTGGGTTGGGGGAGAAATAGCTACTTAAAGGTGCCACAGACTTGTCAAACTGACCCAGAACCAAGGGGGGAGGGGGAGGGGAGAACACAGAATCCCCTGTGCAGACCCGGGGTTTCTGGAACCTGACTCTAAGGCCCAAGTGCGGAATTCATCCCATACAATCACCCTGCTCCAAGCCCATGTCACCGACCTCGGGATCTAGGTCATCAAGAACATTTTCCAACTGTTTCAGTTCCTCTTCTGAGAGTTTGCCAAGAAGCTCATCTTCATCGATGTTCTTGTATTTCTCCAGCTCTTTTTGAAAGGGGAGTGCCATGGCTTCTGTGATGCCTTCTGTGTGGGCTGTGAGCATTTAAACGGGCCAGCTTCTGGAGCTGTCAGTAGACTAGGAACAAGAAACATTCTGTTAGCACCTATCTATAAACAGCCCCTATTAACAGGAGACAGGCTCTGCTATCCGCCACAGTATCTCATTCTTGTATCAAATAAAACAGCCAAACGCGTAGCCACCGAGTTAATTCTGACTCACAGAGACCCACTAGGAAAGGGCAGACTCTACCTCTGTGTTTCTGAGATTATGACTTTTTCATGGAAGTAAACAGTCTCATCTTTACACAGAGCACTTGGGGGTTCAAACTGCTGACCTTGTGGTTAGCAGCCCAGAACAGAGCCACTGTGCTGAAGGGCGAGGGAAGCAAACAAATCTGTGACGTACTTCAGTTTCAGAGAAACTATCTGGAACTAAACCCACAGTATCGCTGAGGTATGTCCATATTACTTTCTTTTTTATTAAATCTTTTTACTGGGGGCTCACACAACTCATCACTATCAATACATACATCAATTGTATGCAGACCACATTTGCATGTTTGTTGCCATCATCTTTCTCAAAACATCCTCCTTCTACTTAGATCCCGGGTATTAGTTCCCTATATTTCCCTTCCCTCCCCCTCCCATGAACCCTTAATAATTGACAAATTATCATTATTTTGTCATATCGTCCACTCTCCGATGTGTCCCTTCACCCACTTCCCTGTTGTCCATCCCCTTGGGAGGAGGTTTATGTAGATCCTTGTAATTGGTTCCCCCTTTCTACCCCACCTTCCCTCCATCCTTCCAGTATCACCACTCTCACCACTTGTCCTGAAGGGATCATCTGTCCTGAATTCCCCATGTTTCTGGCTCCTATCTATACCAGTGTACATTCACTTGTCTAGCTGGATTTGTAAGGTAGAATTGGGATCATGATAGTGGGTGGGAGGAAGCAATTAAGCCAAAATGTGTGGTTGTAAGCCCTCTGCATTTGTGCTGAGTTGTTATAGCAATGAGAGGAAAGTTGTATTATCTCGTTGCTGCACTGTACCTTGACTGGCTCATCTCCTTCTGGTAACCCCTCTGTCAGGGGGATATCACTTCATTGATGGGCTTTGGGTCCCCAATCTATACTCCCCATCATTTACAATGATATAATTTTTAGTTCTTTGATGTCTGATACCTGATCCCTTCAACGCTTCGTGGTCACACGGGCTGGTATGCTTTGTCCATGTGAGCTTTGTTGCTTCTGAGCTAGATGGTCACTTGTTTACTTCAAGTCTTTAAAACCCCAGATCTCTATCTTTTGATAGCCGGGCACCAGGAAGTTATGATGTTTATGTTATGATGTTTAGTTCTTTGATGCCTGATAATGGATTCCTCTGACACCTTGTGGTCATACAAGTTGGTGTGCTTCTTCCATGTGAGCTTTGTTGCTTCTGAGCTTGATGGCACCCGTATTACTTTCATATTACATTATTTTGCATCACAACCTGAGACTGTATGTGGTGTTTTCTATATATTATACCACTGACTTTGATCTTTACAACAACTCTGCCGGGAAACCCGGGCAGATATTTCACTTTTATCTCACAGATGAAGAGTCTTAGGAGAAGGTGGCTAAGTGCCATGCCAAGGGCCCCAGAGCTGAGGCTGTGCCAGGCGTTGATCCCTCAGTGTAGTGAGTGCCCTCCCATCTCCACAGCTTGCCATAAAAAAAGTAGCAAAGGACAATGAGCTAATTGTAAGGCGGTTGTCAGAAGCATACTTGTGTCTTTTCAGTGAGGAGTGCAGTGAAGAATACAAAATGGGAGTCATTCAGGAGAGAGAGTTTGGAAAGGCGATGTGAGAACACACTGTCCAATAACTTCAGTGCAATGAAGCCGAGGAAGAGTCTAAAATCCCGGCCAGATAGCAAACCCTTCTATCTCTCCTTTCTCTTCTCCTCTGTTCTTATTTCTCATTTTCATTTCCCTTTCTTCCTATGGTCCATTCGCCCACCTGCCCCCTTCACTCCCTCCACCACTTCACTCCTAAATTTTCACCATCCCTTCCACCTTCCAGCAATTTTTTTTGGGGGGGGGGCATCACTGCCCTCTGGTGGGCGTGGGAGGCTCAGCCTTGCTCCTGGAAAGCTGCTGCTGGATTTGAACCGCCAAGCCAGTGGGCCGCAGTCCCGCACTCAACCACTACGCCACTGGGGCTCAGCCTCCAGCAATGTTTATAGACCTTCTCCTAGAGAGATAATACTGAACTCAGGAAATAGTAATAGTGCACTGACTTGGTTGTGTTTCTCATCAGGAGGAGTACTAAAATGGGAATGTACTAAAAGATGAACAAGACAGGCATCTCTCCCTTAAGAGGATCACAGTTTAGTAAGACAACACACACAAAAAAGCAATCAAGCTATGTGACACCTGTTACAGCAGAAGTCCTATATGGGGAAAACATCTTTGATTGGGTGGAACAATTTGAGGAGGAAATGTGGAAAAGAGGCTGCATTTGAACCTTACAGGAGGAATATGGTGGACATTGGGGGAGGCAAGTCACCCCAGGAAAAGGGAACAGAGTAAGAAAAGATACAAGGATAAAGAAATGCATGATATGCTGGTGGCATAAGAGCAGTTTAGTGAGGCCAGAGGGTACAACTCATGAAAGAGAAAAGAAAGAATTCAAGACAAGTAAGGGACATCTGTGAAGGTGTTACTTCCTCGCCAAGGAAGCTGGACTTTATTCTGTCTGAAAGAGGGAGTCACAAATGATCTAAACAGATCTGTTTTTTTGTGGGTTTTGTGTGTGTGTGTGTGTGGGGGGGCATCACTGCCCTGGTGGGATCAGGAAGCCCAGCCTTGCTCCTGGATTTGAACTGTCAACCCTGTGGGCCGCAGTCTCACACACAACCACTAGGTCACCAGGGTTCAGCCTTGTATTTTGTTTTTTAATCCAGCAATGGAAATGTTAAGAATGAAAGCTCTTTCCTTCCATTTATTAATTCAACTGTGCACAGTGTTTGTGGCTAGTTAGCTATTTTTTCCTAGACACTTGAATGCTGGTGGGGCACTGATTGAGCGCCCAACAGCTAACTAGAAAGCCAATGATGTGAGCCCATCAGCTCCTTGGTTGCAGAAGGTTGTAGCTGTCTGCTCCTGTAGAGACTTAGGGCTTCGGAAACCCCGTGGAGCGTTTCTGCTCTGTTCTACGAGGTTGCTATGAATTGGAATTGATTAGGTGGCAGTGGACTTTTCATTTATATCCTCCAGAGATTGTTTTTAAACCCCATCCCACTAAAGTCAGAGAAACCACTGGCTCCTAATAGATTTTTGTTCTGGGCCCAGCTTCTATAGCTGTGTGACACTGGACAATGCCCTTAATCTACTACGCTCTTATCTGTCAATGAATTGCTGGAACAGGATTTCCACCATCTAACTTTATAGTATCATGTGGGGTGTCTTACAAGTAACCCAAACCCATGCTCATTACCATGACGTTGATGCCAATGTATAGCACCCATATAGGACAGGGTAGCACTGCCACGCTGAGATCCTGAGACCGCAACTGTTCTCAGGAGTAGAAAGCCCTGTCTCTCTCCTGAGGAACAAGGGTGATTTCAGACTGCCGCTCACTGTGCCACCAAACGGGAGGCATTCAAGGAGGATTTGACATAGTTTGCATAGACAGAAACACCAAAAGCACCAGCTTCAAAGAGCAGATTGGATGTCAAGGATTAGGAAGAAAATCCCAAGGACAAATGTGGAATCTCATCGGATCTAAGAACCAAAGCACCATGGCGAGGGAGTGAAGAAAGTGGTGATTCAGATGTTTAAATAATGCCTGCCCTGCAACGCTAGCTCCAGAAGAAGCTGTTGTCTGTTGCTGTGTACTCTTAAGCCCTGGTGACACTGCTGGGGAAGGCTTGGACTACTAATAGCAAGGCTAGCTGTTCAAGTTCACCAGTCGCTCCCTGGGAGAAAGTTGAAGCTATTGACTCCCTAAGATATTTACAGCCTCAGAACCCTTATCTCAGGGTCATGATTGAGTCAGAATTGATTCAATGACAGTTTGGTTTTTCAGTTTGACCTTTGAGTCAGTTTCCAACTCATAGTGACCCAGTGTGACAGAGCAGAACTGCCCCACTGGGTTTCCCAGCTTGTGACCTTTACGAGAGCAAACTGCCTGGTCTTCCTCCCATGGAGCTGTTGCATGAGTCTCAACCGCCAACCTCGGCATCAGCAATTGAAAGCCTAAGAGCCAGCAGACTCAGAATCAGGTTTCAAAAAAAAATCCAAGTTCACTGCCACCAAGCAGTTTCTGACATTCCTATAGGACTGGGTAGAACTGCCCCTGGGGTTTCCAAGACTGTAAGTCTTCACTGGAGAAGAGCACCTCGTCTTTCTCCTGTGGAGCAGTTGGTGGTTGAAAATGGATGACATTATAGTTAGCAGCACTTTCATTTTCTCTGTGTGTGTGTGTGTGTGTATGTGTGTGTGTAGCACTTTTGTGGTACAGAGGTAGTACTGCGTGGGCAAGAGCAAATATTGATAATCTGGAATCGAAAAGTGATTCCAAAAGTTATACTCTGACCTTGAGGAAGAATTTATTTCACCTACATTTCCCCCTTTCATCTCATTTGTCACCAATAGTGACATATGCTTGAGGAAAAAAAATCTATCTATTCATAGCAGCTTCATTTGTAAGACCCCCTGGACTGAAAACAGCCTGAACTGGCCATTAGGAGAACACAACTTAGCAATTAAGAGGGTAACCTGAGACATACAAAAACCACATGTAAGGACTCAGACCACAAAGAGTGTGCGCTACATTCTTTCACTACAATTCTATATTGTGCTAATGAATCTGCATGAAAATAATCAAATCAGCAGCATAGAAAGATGCAGGTCTGTGTGTATGTGGGAGGGTGGTGGTGTTTACCAAGGGACAAGGTCAAACTTTGGGGTAGTGCAATATATGCACCACCTTGAATGTGATGACAGGGGAACACATAAGAAACTCATCGAACTATACACTTTAGAGTTATTCAATTTTAAAGGTTTCAAAAATTCCATATGCAAGTCTAAAACAGCTCTTTCATTAATATGCTTCCTAAAAAATGTGTGTGTGTGTGTGTGTGTGTGTGTGTTTTAAAGAAAGCCCAAAGCCCATCTGTAGACGAAGCAACATCTCCTTACCGAAGGGTCGTGGGGAGAAGAGTCAGGGCGCAGTATAGCAATGATGAAACATACAACTTTCCTCTAGTTCTTAAATGCTTTCTCTCCCCACCCCCACTATCATGATCCCAATTTTACCTTACAAATCAGGCTAGACCAAAGGATATACACTGGTACTGATAGGAACCGGAAACATGGGGAATTCAGGACAGATGATCCCTTCAGGACCAGTGGTGAGAGGGGCACTATCAGGAGAGTGGAAGGAATGTGGAGTAGAACGGGGGAACCGATTACAAGGAGCTACATATGGCCTTCTCTTTGGGGTATAGACAACAGGGAAGTGGGTGAAAGGAGTAATTGGGCAGTGTATAAGAGGACAAAATAATAATAACTTATATATTATCAAGGGTTCATGAGGGAGGGGAGAGCAGTGAGGAAGGGGAAAAATGAGGAGCTAATACCAAGAGCTTAAGTAGTAAGAAAATGCTTTGAGACTGACGATAGCAACAAATGTACAAACATGCTTTGCATACAATGGATGTTATTTATGGATTGTGATGAGTTGTATGAGCCCCCAATAAAATGATATTTTTAAAAAAGCATTCTACCACGATTGATGGTCTTTTTTTCTTTCCTGTACATACAATATGATACAATTGATGGTATCACAGAAAAGGTCAGCTTCTGTTGGGATCCCTATCCCAATGTTATATAACCAAGCCCCAGCTCCTCATCTTCCTTTGAAACTGACATGCCCTCCTGTTTTTCCAGATCATACCATTAATCCACTTCCAAAATTCAGAACCACTGGAGATCCTTATTGCTCTTTTCAAATCCAGGCAGCCAGCCCCTCCGACCAATTCTTCTTGCACAGCACCTCTGACTGCATTCCTTCCTGGCATGCTTGCACACCCTGTCTTTCATGCCTGGCTACTCTTACTGAATCTGTAAAGGTTTCTCTTCTGTAGGGCGCTCTTCCCTCTCAGCCACCCAGCGTACCAGGATCGGATCAGCTTTCTTTTTTTTTTTTTTTGGGGGGGGGCATCACTGCCTTCTGGTGGTTGTGGGAGATACCCAGCCTTGCTCCTGGAGAGCTGCTGCTGGATTTGAACTGCCACGCACGTGGGCTACAGTCCCGCACTCAAACACTACGCCTCCGGGGATCAGGCCCCAGCTCAGCTTTCTTCACCCTCCTAACAAGCTACTTCTCTGGTTAAGAATTTATAATGGCTCCCTCTTGTCTACAGAATGCAATTCAGACTGCCTAGCTTCCAAGCCTCCTATAAACTGGGTATCATCTGCACTTCCTGTTTTCTCTCTCCTTACTTTCCAAGGGAGCTTGTGCTTTCAATCAATATGGTCTAATCATCCTGTGGAGTAGGCAGAATAAAAGCCCTGGGCCCCAAAAGTTGTCCGCATCCTGAAGCCCAGAGCTTCTGACTATGCCACTTGTTGTGGAGAGGTGATGGGTGTGATTAAATTAACAATGAGAAGATTATCCAGGATAGGCTGGGTGGGTCAACTAGAAGTGCTCTGGTCATGGCCCTGAAAGGTTGGAGGTGATGTGCTGGCAGCACCAGAGGTCAAAGTGATGGTGCTGGCTTTGAAGTGGAAAAAGGGACCAGAGCTAAGGATGGCAGGTGGTTTCAAAAAGCTACAACAGGCAAGGTGATGACTCCCTAAAGCCCCCAGAAAGAAAGGTAGTCCTGCGACAGACACCTTGATTTTGACTGCAAGACCTTTCAGGACTTCCAACCTCCAAAACCGTAAGAAAAAAAATGTGTGGCTGTAGCCCTCTGCATTTGTGCTGAGTTGTTATAGCAACAACAGGAATTTACCCAAACACTTGTGTTTTCCAAGATTTGTTTGCCTTGCCACACCCACTTTCCAACCTCTTCTGTGCCCTAGGAGGATGATCTATTTAAACTGCATCAGTGGGATCCCATGGGTTCTGGCTTCTGTACGGGTAGGAAACTAGAAGTCGTGGAGGAAGGGGATCAGGTCCAGGAGAAATTCATTATAAAGTTCTCAGTACATCCTGTTTCTCACTGGGACCTTGACAAACATAATGATATTACTCTCTTCTCCTGGCCCATCCAATGTGCTCTGTGTTAGAGACCTGGCTCCTGTCCCAGCTCGGTCAAAGCAGCACATGCCAAACCACACAAACTATCCATCCTGGACTTTCTGAGATCCCCTAAGCCCGCAGAAGTTGCTCCCTATATTTGTGCTGCTAAGGAACCCTGAGGGTACTCTGAGGTCACCATTGGGCAGTTCAAACCCACCAGCGATTCTGGGAGAGAAAGATTAAGTCTGCCATAAAGTTTTACAGCCACAGAACTCTTACACAAGGTTGCCAAGAGTTAGTATCAACTCAAAGGCAGTGGGTTTATTTGGGCACGTCACAGATCTGGCTATCTTTTCCTATATGCTACATGCATGGTTCTCTCTCCAACTGTACCAGAGGACAGGGACCATGCCATCTCATATTCCTGGGTATCACAAGTTAAGGTTTGCATTTTCATTTAACACATTACCTTTTTAAAAAATCATTTTATTGGAAGCACTTACAGATATCATATCATTACATAATTCAATCCCATCAAGCAGTGTTGTACAATTGCTACCACAATCAGTTTCAACACATTTTCTTCTATAAACTATCGAGGGTTCATGAGGGAGCGGGAGGAAGGGGCAATATGAGAAGCTGATACCAGAGGCATAAGTGGAAAGAAAATGTTTTGAGAATGATGATGACAAAAAGTGTACAAATGTGCTTTGCATACAATGTATGTATGTATGTACTGTGATGGGAGTTGGAAAAGCCCCCAATAAAATGATTTTTAAAAAGAAATAGACAAAAAACCACCAAGTCAAATCAAATGCAAAAAAAAAAAAAACCCAACATTTTCTTTCTTCTTGAACTCCTTGATATCTGCTCCCTTTAATGATTATCTTTTGAAAGTAAATTTTCCCAGGTAATCTTGGGAGAGCAATTGTGAACTGGACAGATGACACCCTGTGCTTCAGCTTAGCATGGAAAGGTGGACTAAGTGTTTACCATTAAGTGATACTGTTGAGCCACAGGGGTATCAAAGTGCTGTGCCACGTCATCAAGGGTCCACAAAGCCAGCAGAGAAACAAGATGGTGTATCTTCTTGGAACAGAACTTTGATTGGAAGATTTAGAGAAGGTCTAATTAGTATTCTTGAAAAACAAAATATCCTGTGGTCTCCACTGCAGGCTATTTATCATTTTTGAAGAATAATAACTTTCAAAATAGAACATATCTTTTAGAAAAGTTTTCAAACCGAATCACAGGTTGTTATGGCTCATGGCTGGCTTGATTTAGGGTTCACATTTGAGGGTTCCTTTCAAGGGTCCACATTGACCCTCCCCAGTTGTTTGCAGTGGGCAGGGATGGTTCAGTGGTAGAAGTTCCTGTCTTCCACGTAGAAGACCCAGGTAGGATTCCCTGCTGATGACGCTGTCAGGGGAGGCTTGCAGTGTTGCTATAATGCTGACCGGGTTTCAGAGAAGCCTTTAGATGGAAACAGATTAGGAAGGAAGAACTGGAGATCTACTTTAGAAAAAAAAATCAGACAATATGAAAGAACCCTATGGGTCACAGCTTTCTGATCCCAAAGTGCAGAGGGTGGCCAGAAGTAGGGGTCCTCTACTCAACAGTAGCTAACAAGTGTTAGCAACACGGCAGGGGAGCGTTTTCAAGCCACTGCTGTAGCCTTTAGCAGGAGTGTCTGTCCCGTGACAAACACTCGGTAACAAGATCAACACACATGCTGCAGTGGAGTAAGGGCCAGGTGAGGCTTCTGGGAGTCCAGGTGAGTAGGTTTAGAACATGCTCTCTCAGGAGGCAGTGATGCCCACAAAAACAAAAAAAAAAACATGTTCTCAGGGGGAGAGATGACTTGAGCAGAAGGAAGAATGACATGGGCCCTCAGATAACAACTCCCCCAAGGATACAAGTCCAAGAGAGGAAAACAAGGAATCTGACTTGATTTCCACTCTCTTACTTGAACATGCCTGGTATGAAAAAGAAACATCAGCTAGAACGTGAAGGCTCAGCCTTTGGTCCTGCCTACAGACACATAATCAAAACCAAAGCAGTCAGGTCCTGCCCTCAAGAAGTATGAGCCACAGCATGAACAGCCATGTGCATCAAAAGCACAGTTCACAATAGCCAGAAGATAAAAACAACCTACATGCCCATAATGTAGAAGAATGCATATGAAAACAAAGGATCCAAACATACAATGGAATACCATACATTGCTAAAGAACAATGATAAAACTGGGATGCGCCACATGACATCTTGGAAAACATCGTTCTTAGAGGAATTAGTTATAAAAGGACAATTCCTACATGAGACCACTGTCATGAAGGGAAGATCTAAACAAAGGTTTTCATACAAAAAGAGAGACAGGCGAAGGTTTACAGGGGATGGAGGGAAAGAGGGGAGATGAAGAAACAGGCTTGAGGGTAAACAATTGTTAACTTGGGTCAAAGGGATGACAGGAGAGAGGAGAAAAAAAACAATGTGGGGAGCATGGCAAGCTATTGGGAGATCTGATAAATAGTTTAAATTGTATATGAAATTGAGGATCTAAAACACAAACCCAAAAAGGAAGACACCAAGACGTGGAAGGCACGGAGGTGAGCAGAGGCCAGAGCCTGGATGCGCATCTGACAAGGACAGTGGTTAGCATGGTGAAGGATGGTCACACTATGAGAACGCTGTACTAGCAAGAAGGAGCCCAAAAGCTCCCAGGCTGGACACAGATGTTCTTTCAAGTGGAAGTCTTCTCATCGACCCATACTGTTACCTTGCTTCTAACTCTTGGAGGGTTCTATACCTCAATGCTGCCTTGTTCCTTTTCTAGCCATATTATCTATTTTCTGAGGAGCTTCTATTTCCTTTTTGGCAGTTGTGTGTAGGTTTGTAGCAGTTACACAATCTCCTGTCACCTTGAGTGAAGGGGTGTAGTCTAGCCTTGTCAGTCAGGGTGCAGTTTGATGATCTCATTTGGTGGTGCGACAAAGATAAATATCTCACTGGAGGCCAGACCCTTCCTTTGCCTGCTGACGAGACATTTCTGTTGCCAAGTCACATCGGAGCTAAGTCAAAGTCCTGGAGCTGGAGGAATCACAATGAAGACCCAGGCCAGCACCGAGATGCTTCTACTGCCACTGAATGCACAAGACTTTCCACCCACTGTCCTGTGATGCTCCTGCATTTGGCATCGTTGCATGTGTTGTGTGAGTCTGAAGAGGAATTTGTAGACTGTTATCGGACATATTGGCTAATACTGGACATATGAACTTGATCTGGACTGGGCTGGGACGTTTTCTTAATATACAATTGCTCTTTTATATAAAGCTCTTTTTTTTATGTCTCTATTTATTTAGAATGGCCCTCATGCTTGCTGTAAGTTTTGTTTCAAAATGCACAATAAAGGCATTGATGTTAAGTTTTTTCTTGTTTTTTTTTATTAAATCATTTTATCGAGGGCTCGTACATCGCTTTTCACAATACATAAATAAACATACTGTGCCAAGCACCTTCACATGTCCACTATTATCGTTCTCCAATCATCCGCCTTTTCCCTTGAGCCCCTAGTATCGGCTTTTCCATCCCTTCCCCTCTTCCCCTGCTCTCTCCTTCCCACCAATCCTCAATACTTTATAAATTATTATTGTTCTGTCATATCTCACACTGCCCGACCTCTCCCCCAACCCACTCCTTTGATGCCCATCCTTCAAATAGGAGCCTATGTGTATACCCTTGCAGTTGGTTCCGTCTCTCCACCCCACCTTCTCTCTACTCTTCCAGCAGCTCCAATCTAACCACTGGCCTGAAGGGGCTCACCCATGCTGATTTTCCCATATCTCCAGCTCCCCTCTCCACCAGTGTACCTTCTCCAGTCCATCTGGATTTGTAAGGTAGAGTTGGGACCATGATGATTGGTGGGAAGAATTCAGGAACTAGAGGAAACGTGTATGCATCATCACTGCCCAGCTGCACCTTGACTGGTCTCCTCCTCCCCATGACTCCCCTGTAACGGGGTGACCAATTACCCACCAGTGGGCCTTAGGTTCCCACCCTGCTCTCCCCCTCATTCGTAATGATGTGATTCTTGTTCTTTGATACCTGCTCCCTTCGGCCCCTCTTGATCACGCATGTTGGTGTGCTTCTTCCATGTGGGCTTTGCTGTTTCTGTGCTGAATGGAGACACAATTATCTTCAAGTCTTTGAGATTCCAGCCATTTAATCATTTGGTAGCTGGACACCATCTTTTCCTCTACTCTGTTTGCCTCTGTATCTATTTATCTTCAGCGATATCAGGAGTCAATTGGTCCACTGAACTTGATTTTTGTTCTTTGATGTCTGATACCTGATTGTTTCAGGTACCTCATGATCGCACAGGCAAGTGAGCTTTTTTTATGGTTGGTTTTGTTGCTCCTGAGCTGGAGGCTGCTTTAAGCCTTTAAGACCCCAGATGCTATACTTTCGATAGCTGGGCATCTGCTTTCTTCACCACTCTTGCTCATGCTCCCACGTGTCCTCAGTGGGCACTTTGGGGATGTGTGCACACAATGATATGTTCCCACCCCCACCCCCGTTTGATGTCTATTGCCTAGACCTTTCACCACCATGTGGCCATGCTGGCTGTTGTGCTTCTTCTGTGTGGGTGTGGTCTCTTCTCGGGTAAATGGTCTATTGTTTATCTTCAGGCTTTCAAGACCCCAGATATATCCTTTGATGGCTGGGCACCATCATCTTTCCTCACCACATTTGCTTGTGCACCCATTTTACTTCAGTGATCATGTTGGGCCAGTGAGCCTCGAGGAATACCAGATTCATAGAACAAAGTGTTCTTGCATTGAGGGAGACCAGGGAGAGGGCCCAAGGTCCACTTGCTACCATAGTATTGGCCTATAGATATGTTCTTAAATTTATTCCCACCTTATAATAGATAGTTGTATTTATGTATGGACATACCTATGTTTAGACCTCTGCAAGTGCCCTTTGCCTTCTAGTTCTTTCCTCTATTTCCTTCCATCTCCCTCCTGTCCCACCATCTTGTTCCATCTTCGTTGGCGTTTTAGTGTTTCCTCACAGAATCATTGTCCTTGCCTAATCCTGACCAGGCTTCCCACACCCTCCTTTCCATCGGTTCCAGATCACTTGTTGCTCACCCTCCCCCATCCATGTGTTTGTCCACACTCCCTTCTCCTTCCCTCTCTCGTACCCCCAGGAATCGTTGTTTGCCCAGTCCTTTCTGTGGCGCACAGTGTCTCCAGAGGGATGTATTCCTCTGAGCATCATGTGTCGGCTTGGAGCTAAGACCAGCTCTCTTCCTCTTCCTCCCTTCTTGTCTTTGTCCCTGTGGGTGTGGGATGCGGGCCCCTCCGCCACCCTGTTCTCTGCCACGCCCATTTCTAAGGATGGGTTCCACCTGCCTCTGGTTGCGACCGGCTCTGTAACTCTCTTGTTTCTTGCATCCTTTCATGCGTCCAGTATTACATACATACATACATGTCTTACACATACTGGAATGTCTCTGGATTTGTTTTTTAAGTCAACCTGAACTAACACAAGGTTCTAGCACATCCCTTTATCCTGCCCTCAGGAATTTAGCTTTCTACCATCCTGATTGGCAACATTGGTTCCTTGTCATTTGATTGATCCTGTTGCCCTCCAGGCTTCTGCCTGGGTACCAGATCCTCAATTCACCTATCTTGTTTCTCCTTGGGCATCTGCCTCCCAGTTAGATTCTGATCTATGCTTCATGATGAATGACGGCTGCTGTGCTGCATTCACCTTGATTCACAATTTCGCAACAGAATAACAATGCAAACCATTCAACACTTGGGAAGGAATGAGCATTGCCTGGACAGCTGTTAGAAGTACACAACAGGATGCTGTCCCTGCACACACTGGCTGAGGAACAGCCTGGCTCGCTGGATTCCAACCACAAACACATTGTCTTCAGGGCAATTCAACGCATCATGCCCCTACAGGACTGCCCTCATAGGTTTCCAAAGCTACAGTCTCCATGGAAGCAGCCAGAGGGCTGGGAGGGTGGTGGTGGTTTGGGATCACCAACCTTTCAGTCAGCATCTGAGTATCTCAGTCCCTACAATCACTCTGATGAGGGGCAGCCCGCTTCTTCTCGGGACAATTATCCAGACTTGCCTCTTTGCTCTTCATGCCTGGGCTTGCCAGCACTGGCCTCGGCCCTGTTTCCTGAACTCCTGGTGCCCACAGTCCCACAGAGGACCTTCTCATTCACACTCCACCCATGCTTCAATAGGGCAATTCAAGAGGATTGGTAACACCCAAGACAGAGGTAAGTGAGGGGCAGCCACCAGAACACAAAACTTCAAAGCACCCCCAATAAAATGATTAAACATGGAAAAAAAATTCAAAAAAACAAAACAAAACTTCAAAGCAGAAGTAGCACGAATCCACAAGTTTTTAGCTGAAACACAGGTCCAGGACCAAGATGCTCAGGCTGGCTCTGTGTTGGAGGAATGCTCCATGGAGAGTCGGAGCGCCCAGTTTTATGCAGCCAACAAAGCTGCCGAAACATGTGGATAATTGAATTTCTGGTGCGTGGAAGATGAAACTGGCTCGAAAACAAAATGCTCAGCAGGAAAGTTTATAGGAAGAAATAGATCCGGTTGGCTGGGAGTTACCATCGGAAAAGCAGCGTGGAATAAAACTGCTAAGATCCAGTAGAGGTAAAATCTAAAGCTTCTACTCTGGAGGTATTGAGAAAAAGAAAGGCCCCCACCTACATGTGTACTCCTACACAGGTATGCCTACACATGACCTCCCACCTCCAAATGCATGAAAGGGACAGTAACTAAAGTTGGTTCCATGCAACATTTGTCCGTCATGGGCTTTGCCCAGAAGCTTCTGTGGTCACAAAAGTTAGAAAATACTCCATTACCTTATCTTACATTCGAGGCCCCACCACCCATAATGAACACTAACCCCTGGACACGCTAACCCTCTCAAAAGCCTTGAGGAAACAGTATTCCTTCCAAGCTGAATCTACTTTCTTGCACAAGAAGTCCCTCCTGCGCATGTCTATGATGAGCCTCTCTGAACCAATCCTAGGTTATAATCGAAATAATTGATTGTGTGTGCTTCACATATAAAGAGAAATAAGAGAAAAAACCCACAACTTCTATTCTGTCAAAAAGCAGGATCTGTTCTCTCCCCAGTGTGCCCCAACTCAAAATAAATCATAACCAATGTCCTCAAATGTTCTTCCAAATCAACTCATGTTCCAGAACACAGACAACATAGGACAAAACCTTTAACAAATTCATGAATAGGGCTGGAGCACAGTTTTGGGACTTTCTAGTGCTTTGAAGTAGGAGCTCAGGGATGGAATGTAACCAAGGTGAATAGAAAAATGGAACTTCTCTAATTAACCCCACTCATATCCAAACAAGGCTTAAACCTTGAGAACTTAGAGCTAGGAGCTCCCAATAGCTTCACGGCAGCTGGCTGTCACTAACCACAGAAAATCTTGTAAAGCTATTTATAACAGCTCTTCACTTAAAAAAATTAAGGTTGGCTGAACCCCGGTGGCATAGTGGTTGCTTGCGGGACTGGGCCCACTGAGATGGAGGTTCGATTCCAGCTCCACAGGAGCAAAGGCTGGGCCTCCAACTCCCACCACCAGAGGGCAGTGATGCCCCCAAAAAACAAAAAATAAAGTTAAGATTATGGGCAAATACAATCAGTAGGTCTACTACTCTCCAGGACCCCTGTTGGGATACACTATGGTTAAGTGTTCAGCTGCTAATCACAAGGTTGACAGTTCAAAGGTATCCAGATGTTCAGCAGGAGTCAGACCTGATGACCCCAGAAAAAACCATAGCCTAGCAAACCCGGCAGGACAGTTCTCGGAGACATGAGGTCAGTAATGGCTAGATACCCACTCCAAGCTACTGAACAGCAGCAGCAACATAGTATTTGCCTCATTTACCACCTGTTACTCTTTTGCTTTATATCTTATTTTCCTGAGTTTAACAACCATCCCCACTCCTTATCTCCCAACAATGAGTTGAAAATAAGTTGTGTCGGGAAACGTCATCATTCGTGTTTAGGCATACATCTTCAAAGAATAAAGGTAGGCTCCTTAAATAACGACATGCCTTTCTTCTGCCTAAGAAAACTAGCAATTTTCCCCATAATATCATCTAATACACACTTACAATTCAATTCCCTTTCTCTAGCTGGTTTTCATTGACAAGTCTGGTCCAGCCCTGCTCCCTTTACCTGCTGACCCCATCACTTCATGTTCTGTAAATTAAAGCAAAAGACTGTTCCCTACCAACGTAGAATAACTTACAAGAATCTTAAACAATTGTACACGTATTTGTTGGGTTTGGTTGAAGAGCATGGAAAATCAGTTTTGTTGTTGTTGTTGTATCAGATAGCCTGAGCCATAGCCTCTTGTCCTTTCGCAATCATGTTTTTTTGCTGTATTGTTCATGGAAGCAACCTCATGTGTTTAGCTCCCCAATATGAGAATCCTGGAAGAACAGAGCCTTAGAAATCATGTAGCACAAAGCCCCTTTTTACAAGGAGAAAGAAGCTCATAGTGGTGCAGGCACATGTCCAAGGTCCCTCAGTGAGGGACTGGTGAGAGGTTTTGGGGTTTTTTTGGTTTTGTTTTGTTTAAAAAAAATCATTTTAGGGCTAAGCACCAGTGGTGAGTGGTTGAGTGCGAGATTGCGGCCCACTGGCTTGGCGGTTCAAATCCAGCAGCAGCAAGGCTGGGCCTCCCACTCCCACCAGAGGGCAGTGATGCCCCCCCAAAAAAATAATTTTAAACAAACTAGGTATCATAGATAGCATATTGCATATATTCATGGATTAGAATTAAAAAGTCAAACAAGGGCTGAGCCCCAGTGGCGCAGTGGTTGAGTGCGGGACTGCAGTCCACTGGGTTGGCAGTTCAAAACCAGCAGCAGCTCTCTAGGAGTAAGGCTGGGCCTCCTACTCCCACCAGAGGGCAGTGATGCCCCCTCCAAAAAAAGTCAAACAAAATTTGCTTATCTATTAAAGGTATGCTGAGGGCTGAGCCCTGGTGGCGCAGTGGTTGAGTGCGGGACTGCAGTCCACAGGGTTGACAGCTCAAATCCAGTAGCAGCTCTCCAGGAGCAAGGGTGGGCTTCCTACTCCCACCAGAGCAGTGATGCCACAAATAAATAGATAAAGGTATGCTGAATAAAATGTTTAAAACCCATTTTATTGGGGACTCATACAACTCCCATCACAATCCATACATCCACCCATTGCATGCAAAGCACATTTGCACACTTGTTGCCATTATCATTCTCAAAACATTTTCTGTCTATATGAGCCCTTTTTATCAGCTCATTTTTAAAAACACATCCTTTGACATTCCTCTCCTTCCTTTTCCAAACTACCTACTGGGCACCACCACCACCGCCACCACACTCACTGCTTCTAGATTGCGAATTTGTGTTTGAACCTCATCACTTTGCTCTTTGAACAGTTTCAATAAATATTCCCATTGTGGGCCTTTTATTGCGCTTGCTATTTTTTTTTTAATTCACATCTGTAGAGTGATAGGTGCATATTAGGGCGAGTCAAGAACCATATATTACGGTTACCGTCACCAGAAAATTAGAATGAAACGACATGAGGGTTTGATCTCAAAAATCTGCACAGGCTGCTTTCTGACAGTGGCTTTCTCGAGGCTGCCGAGCCCAGCGAGTGACAGCCCGGCAACAGGCCTGGGAAGAGACGCCAGCGGCCGCGTCCACGCGCTCCTGGGTTATACAGGGGCGGCGCGTGTGCAGGGGCTCAAGAGCGGATCACGCGTTCACAGCAGCAGCAGAGAAACTGCGGAACAAAGCCGAGGGTGGGGAAACCCCGCCCGAGCGCGAGCGGCCGGGGGACCGCGCCCTCACTGCGGTGGCCCGGCGGGCTGCAGAGGCAGCGGAGCCGCAGGGCAGCTCGTGGGACTCGCACCCGTCGCCCGCGCCCGCTCCCACGGTAGCACGCTCCTCTCCGCCGCTAGGGCGCAGCGCCCGGCCCCGCACCCGCGTGCACCCCCGCAGACCGAGGAGGTAAAGAGGCGGCCGCCGCCTCCGCTCTCCCGCCGGGCCGACGCCGAAGAGCATCCTCCGGCAGTGGGGAGGGCGCGGCCGCCTCTGCACCGCCGGGCCCCCCTAAGAGTGGAGGGAGGTGGCCCTCACCCACCCGCCCCCGGAGCGCTCACCCGTTGGTGCGCCCATCGCAGAGCCGGCGCGCGGGCCCTCCAGCCGTCAGCCCGAGATAGCAGGGCGGCGCCGAGCCCGGGGCGAGCACGGCGATCAACAGGCGGCTCCGGGCCGGGGCGCGGCGGCGCGGCGCGTGGCCACAGCGGAGCAGCCTGGGAAGCGTAGTTCAGGAGGTGCGTGCGGTGCTGCGGTGGGAGGCGGGACCCCTGTCTGCCTGCGCGCGGCTCTGGGGCTCCCCGGCCCACGCACTTTTCCTCTCCTTGAATACAGTCGCGACCCAATAGCTGCTGGTCCAGGGAGGAGGAGGCTGCGCCTCGGGGCGGGGGTGGGGGAAGCTGTGCAGGCTCTCTGGAGACGCGCAGCGCTGCGGATAGTATGGGTGGTGAAGGATTTTCAAGGTTGTGAGGAGCTGGGGTAAGTGAGCCGCTCTGCCCGGAAGCGTGGTTACGGCGGGGCTCAGGTCCATGCCAGATCCGCTGCAATTCCACTGATTTCAAAAGGGCTTGGGGCTGGAGCTGGGGCATGCTAACAGGTGTACCAGGTTAAATGCCAGGGCGTAGGGAGGTAAGCCAAGTTGGCATGATAGCCAGGTAGAGCGAAGTGATTGGGGGTGGGGAGGTGGGGGGAGGGTGCTGGAGGGCCCGCGCACCCGTGATGACTTCACTAGTTGTGAGATTGAAACCTATTACCTGTAAAATAGGCTTAAAGCTGCAAGACAGGTTATGATCCAAAGCAGATATGAAAGCACCTGGCACCATTTGTGGGCATTTCATAGCTAGTCATTCAAGGAAGCTTCCTTGGAAATTTCATGGGCACAGCCCATGAGCTCTGTTAGAACTAAACTAAATAGCTGGGCCTAGTTAGGGCGGGGAAACCTTAAAATCCACGTGTTACCAATCAGATCTTAAGCCTGTTCACATCAGTCTTGAATATAGACTGGGATAGCTTCTCTTGTCAGTTTCTTAGGGCTGTGAAGTTATTGAAATGCTGTTGTGACTCAGAAGTTTGGAGATGGGCTGGGATGGCATAGAACACAGACCAAAATGACAAAAAAATCCGTGGCCAAAATTGTTTTTCGGTCTTTTGGCTAAGATCAAGTGTAGTAGCTGTTCTTATCCGTTTAATATCTGACATGTCCTCTATCCAAGGATAACATATTACATGTATTTTGGCAAGTAGGAGCTGGCTTCATCCACTCCACGCATCAGCCTGGTACTGCAGTACCTCCAGGTACACACACACAAAATACTTGGCCAAATAACTACTTTCCGAAGCTGGAGTTGTTTTTAATTTTCTTTTAACCTAGATCAGTTCGCACTTCTGAGCCCTTCTGCATATTTTGTGACTAACCTTTGTTTATTGTTATTGCCCTTGCCTTGACAGATTAAGGTATGTTGAATTTTGTAAATCTGACACTCCCCCCAGCCATTAACACCTATTGATGGGATTTTCCGATTAGCAACGTAGTGGTAGGATAAAGACCAGGTTTGCTATTCCCCTTAAGAAACCCTCCAGGATGGCTGAGCCCCAGTGGTGCAGTGGTTGTGTGCGGGATTGTGGCCCACAGGGTTGGTGGTTCATATCCAGGAGCAAGGCTGGGCTTCCTACTCCCGTGTGGCAGTCATGTGCTTATGTTAATTTTTATGATTGAAATGTAGGGGTGGAGTCTAGCCTGTTAATCTGGAGGTAGCCATTGAGTAGCCAATGAGGCAGGCCTCTGTGTGGGCATGGCTTTCTCCTGATACGTCTGGGAAATCTCGCGATATTTCCCTCGTGAAGATGAGAAGTTATCTTCTCCAGTTATTGGGAGCTAGTCTCGGAGACGATGAATCATGGACTAGACAGCATCCGAGAAGCTGGAGGAGCCAGCAGAGAGACCACACGGCTTTACCCTGATGGAGCCAAACCTCTGAAGCTGGGGCGGCCACATGGAGACCTCTGCTAGCAATGAGTTCCTTCTGTTGTTGATAGACCCTGAGCCATGGAAGTGAGGAGCCATGTGGAGACCCCTGCCAGCGCTGGAGTTCTGCATCTAATGATCTGTGACTTCGTGAGTCGGAAGGAGACTTTATAGACATTTCGGGCATATGGGTTAATATCAGACTTTGAACTGGACTGGGCTCAATGTCCTATAGGGTTGCCATGAATTGGAACTGACTTGATAGCAGTTGAGTGAATGCAGTAGAAGGAAGATGAACCAGAGGGACTGATGCAGCAATGCCCGTGCCATCTCTGGTAGAAATAAGGGTGAATGACAGTGACACAGCATTGTCATCTGGCCTGGCATGTGTAGTAATCATGTGAGCAAAAATAAAAAAATAAAAAACCAGAAGTGCTGCAGAGAAAATCCCATCTTTTAAACAAATAGCACCACTTTGCATTTGTGAAAATACCTTCCTACTCATTTGATTTTTGCAGCCATTCTATAAGATGACCAGAGTATATGTAAATGAATTGTTCAAGGGCATGCAGCTGGTTATTAAGTCCATTTTCTCTCCTTCCAAGGAACCCTGGTGACACTCTGGACTAAGTATTGGACTGCTACTCACAGGTTGCTGGTTCAAACCCACTAGCCTGTCTGAGGGAGAAAGATGAGCTGCCTGCTCCCATAGAGATGTACAGTAACAGAAATCTTAAGGAATCGTTCTACTCTGTTTTATAGTGTCATTATGAATCAGAATGAATCTGATGGTAGTGAGTGTGGTATTGTTTTCTCCCATTTCCACGTTAGACACTTGGGTGTTCCCCAAAGGGGAACAATTTGTACATTTCAAAACAGGGTAATGCCTTCCCCAGCTGGTTGACTGAATCAGGAAATACAGTTAATTCTCTAAGGTTTTTGGAATTAGTACTCTGAACAATGGCAGGCAATGGCCACTGAATTGAGAGGCCAGTATTCTTTCTACTGTCAAATCCAGTAATGGAATGTGCCATGGGACTTCTCCTCAGTCTGGCAAACCTGAGCTATAAAGAGTTGAATGTCCAAACAGTTTAAATATCATTCCTTAAACTTTCTGCATATTTGTTATTTCAAATGCAAATTGGATTGGATTTCTCTAACTTATTTATAGCATGCATTTTCTTTAAGTCCTAGCTTTCTGTTTGAAAGATGTGGCTATATGTTTCCATAAAGACTGACAGCTTTGGAAACCCAAGAGGGCAGGCATCCTCTATTTTAAAAGATCTCTAGGGGTTTACTCCATTTGTATTTATTATGATCTTTTCTTTCTATACACAATGCCCCTTTCCCCCTTTTTCTTCCTTTTGTTCAAATGCCTGACTTTACTTTAGCATCTCCCTTCTTTCTCTGCTTCTTTGGAAGTCATGTATATTCTCTTCTCTCCATAATAAAGCCTGCATACCTTGCATGCTTGCTTACATTAACAAATACTGAAATGAAGTAATGTAACTACTCTTCTCTCAGTTCCAGAATCCAAGAGAACTTCAAAGTTGACCAGTTTTTCCCTTACCATCCTTGGTTTTTGTAGCATAATATTACCTTGTTTCTACCTCATTTCCAATTAATGATTGTTGTGTAACAGCGAATGCTTATTTAATTTCTCATGATTGCTATCATCTTATTCATTCTAAGTTCAATGTTCTTCCTGGCATATTCTTGCAAAAAATTTTTCAGTGATTTCAATCTTAAACACTTGTGGAAATTGTGATCTGGGTGAAAGTTTACAGAGCAAATGGGTTTTCCACTCAACAATCCACACAGGTTTTATGTTGTGACATTGACTGCCATCCCCATAGTGTAACAGTGCCCATCTAGTGCCCTCCCCATGTTTCCTGTTTCCCTTTGGCCTTCTTTCCTAGCCCTTCCTACCTTCTGAGCCTCAACTTTGGGGAAATGCTGGCCTCTGCACTACTCTGGTTAATTGTTCTAATCAGTGCTTACTTCTTTGGTGTTGCTCATGGCATCTCATCTCACTGCCATAACGCCAAAGCTGACTCATAAGGGATCCCCTGTGGGTTTCTATGTATGTAACTGTTGACAGGAGTAGAAAGCTTAGTCTTTCTCCAGAGGAACTGCTGGTAGTTTTGAACTGCTGACCATGCCACAGTCCAGCATATAACCACTACAACACCAGCGCTCCTGTGTTCACTTTTTAAGCCTGCCCTAAATTTGGCTAGAAATTGAGTAATGGGGGTGAGTTTAGTTCTAGGCTTGAAGGGTATGTAAGGTCATAGACTCAAAGATAGCACCTGTCTCTAGCTTACCAGTAAGCCTGGTTCATCTATTTATAACATTTTAATAACATTTTACACAATCCAATATATCCATTCACATACAACTATGTTGTTCAATCCCATTGAATGGAGTTATATGATCATCAATGCTATCAGCTCCCCATTCCCCCTGCCCCTTTCTCTTCCAGGACTCTACAGGAACTGTTACTCTTTTTACTGTTTCTGAAGCATTATTGTTCTTGGCTTTCATGTACTAAACAAACTTAATACAAATGAATATATGAAAATCTCATGATTGATGAGGTAAAGTCAATAAAAACATTAAGGGGAAGAAATATTAAAGAATTAGAGGTTATTTATGTGGTTCATCAGTGCCATATCACACCCTGGATTGGTCATCCATTGCCTGTGGACCTTCTGAAAGGGGTTGTCCAATCACCTTGCAGGTGAGTTTTGGGTCTCCATTGCATGCATACACCTTCACAGTGAGTTGGTTGTATGTTTTTTGAACTTCTGATAACCTCTTCCCAGCAACACCTCATGATCACATGAACTGATGTGCTTCTTCCATGTGGGATTTATTGCTTCCCTGCTAGATGGCCGCTTCTTTAATTACAAGCCTTTAAGACTGCAGGTGCTATATCTTTTGGTAGTTGGGCACCATCAGCTTTCTTCACATTTGCTTATGCACCCACTTTATCTTCAGTGATCATGTCAGGAAGGTGAGTATTATACAGTACCACATTATTAGAACAAACTGTTCTTGTACTAAGGCAAGATTCAAGTAGAGGCCCAAAGTTCCTTGATTTTACATATATGTATGTATGTATGTATACCTCTTCTACCCCACGGTTTTGTCTATCCATTGTGGGATGAAGACAGCTCTTTCCAAAATTATATACTCCAAAATATTAAGCAAACTATTTGCCAGCATTGAGTTGGAAGTCAGTAGTTAGCTATTCTACCTGAAGCTCTCAGTTATCTGAGACCTTAGTGTGTCTCACAATAGAACTGACTCCCCTGCTCTTAGGATGATGGTTCGCTTCCATTGAAGCCTGTGGGTAGATTCACATCCTGTTAATGATCTCTAGTGTAACCTGTGTAGCCAAATCCAGGAGTCTGAGGTCTGATCTTGTCACATGGGCCCCTTTCCTATAATGTGTGCATATGGCACAACCCCTTCCTGTGATGTATGTCCTGACCTGTAATTAGGGGCCTGGCATGGTTCCAAAAGGTATATAAGGATTGGGCATGATAGAGGCTCTCTCTCCTCCCCTCTTTCCAGAGCCCTCTGAGCGCCAGACACTCTCACCCCCTCTCCCTCATGTAATCCCTTCCCCCACTAGCTCTCGCTCTACATGGACGGCCCCATTGGCAAAGGTGAGCATGCTACCATGATGTGATATATGTCTGACTCTTATGATTTCTCTCTGTCTCATGCTCTCTATAACTTTACCATAATAAATAATAATTATTGCTGTACAACTGCACCTATCGAACTCTTGATGTATGTATCGGAGGCTGGCCTTCCTCAGATAACCCATCATTCACATTTCAGTAATTTGTCTCAGATAAAATTCAATTGTTCAAATGTGTCAAGAAAAGCTACCCACTCCTCACTGTTAACCCCTCAGCCTGGCTTATTTTTATTATTTTGAATTACATTCCACATTTTCCTCCAATCTATCTGAGTCCTTCTGATAGAGAGGTGGGAAATTTTTTTGTGCCAGGGGACATTTGGATATTTATAACATCATTCACAGACCATACTGGTCAAACAATTAGTTAACTCACCCCTCTCTGTTATAACCCTTATATGATGGCTGGAATTGCTTCTCTTTGGTGAAGTGTGTGATACTATCTGATTTTGATGATTTCTCAAGCCTTATCTGGCCCAAGGGCCACATGTTCTCCATCCCTCTTCCACTATTATCCCTTCCAGGGTGGTTGATTTGGGTAGGTGTTACCATCTAGCTCTGGTCTCAAGGTTGTGGAGGCTGAAGTTTGAATTCTTTGGACTGATTTTTTTCTTCGAATCTTTGATATTCTTCACTCTCTTTGCTTCAGGATAAAACCCCTCTTACCCTAAAATATGAATATTTTCACTCTTGAATATGTGCTATATTTTCAGTTACTTTCCCTCTGAGAATTCTAAGATAAGTATATAATCTTCTGGTCCTACCTATTTTGCTTTTGAGAAAATTTCTGTCAATCTAATTCTTTTCCTTTTTGGGGGGAGGGAGGTGCGGGCATTACTGCCTCTGGTGGTCGTGGGCGCTACCCAGTGTCACTCCTGAGAGCTGCTGCTGGATTTGAACCGCCAAGCCCGCGGGCTGCAGTACCGCACTCAACCACTTACACCACCGGGATTCTTTTCCTTTTGTAAACAATATATCATTTCTTAATATATGCTCTCAAGATTTTCTCTTTATTTTTGGTGCTGCTTATTTTATTACAATGCATCTAGATATTTTCTATTTTGTTTCCTTTTTTGCTTTTGTTTTGCTTTACTATTTTGTTTCTTCAATATGTTTATTGATGTCCCTTCAATCTGAGGGCTCATGTCTTTCATCAACACTAGAGAAAAACAAACATAGACATTACCTTTTTTAGTATGCCAGGTACCTATGTTCTTTGCTAAGTCCATTTTGATATGTTTTTGAACCTTTGCATGTTATGTTCTCTTCCTTCTTCAACTTATTCTGGATGGTTCTCTCCAGATCTATATTCCAATTCAGGCATTCTTTTCTTTTTCTCTTTTTTCCCAGCTGTATCTAAGCTAACGCAGACTCAGTTTTTCTTTTTTTCTTTTTTGAGATTTTAAAGCAAAGCACTTTTCAATAATGTCTACATGCACAATTCATCATTCTGTGACACCTGAGTGGCATTCTTTAAGCTGTGTAACCATCATCAATATCAACTCAGCTTTTCTTGATAGATTATCTTTCAGTTTGGCCTTATTCCCCACAAGGTCTTCTTTTTTCCCATATATATCACTTGTTCATTGTTTTTTCATCTGTTTAATAATTCAAAACATGCTTACTTTATATCAAATTGCCATTTATCACAAGATTGTGGGGGCTATTCTTACTCTTATGATATCTGGTCATAAAAATATACTGATATATATTCTTCTGAAAAAAGTTAACAGTTCATCTTTCACATTTAATTTGTGATGGAATATGTGTGTTGTATGAAGTAGAGGTTCTACCATGTGGCTCTTAGCACTATAAACTTTTCCTCAGGTCTGTAATGCAACCTTTGTCATGGATGAAGTTCTTATGCATTTGTAGTTTTGCTTTTGCAAGCAGGATTCTTATCAACTGGTCACCAAGCATCTATATGATCTGTAGCCTCATAATAGTTCTCGATATTTGGTAATGCCATTTCCACTTTTATTATGTAGTAGTATCTTGCTTCTCTAAGGGTCATTGTTCTTCCACATCACTTTTTTAAGAGTTAGCTCATATTTCTTGAAACTCTATCTTTTTTTAAAAAAATCCTTTTATTGGGGGGCTCATACAGCTTTTACCACAATCCATATATAAGTCCAATATGTGTCAAGAACATTTGTACATCCGCTGCCCTCATAAAAACTCCATTTTGAGATGTTAATTGTTACATAGAATCAACAGAGAAATTTGAAGAGTGTTGGTGTATTTTATATTGAATTTTCCTATCCATGAACATATCATAGATTTTTCCATTTATTTCTGATTTAATATATTTTATTTATTTTTATTTTTTTTTTTGGGGGGGGGCATCACTGCTCTCCGGTGGTGGGAGTAGGAGGCCCAGCCTCACTGCTGGAATTGAACCTCCATCCCAGTGGGCCGCAGTCCCGCGCACAACCACTACGCCACCGGGGCTCAGCCCAGATTTAATATCTTTTAATAAAGTTATTTTTCTCTACAGAATTCTTGCTTATCCCTCGTTAGACTCATTACTTGACTTTACCTAGTCTTTCTTATAATCTATTAATATTATAATGCTAAAATATTCGAGTATCTGGGGTAAAGCTACCTTGTTCATGATGGGTATCTTTTCTATACACTCCTGGATATGACAATAATATCTCAAAATTTGTATGTCTATGTTTGTGAGTGAAGTTAGTCCATAATTTTCTTTCCATATTTTCCTAAACTAGATTTATTTTTTTTCATAAACTAGATTTAACATATTGATTATCCTATGGTATATATAGGACCGGTTGTATGATTATCCTATGGACCGAGTAGAAAATTGTTCCCTCTACTTCTGTTCTCTGAAAGAACATAAAATTGATCTATTTCTTTTTTTGAAAAAAATTTTTATAAGGCATCACTGCCCTCAGGTGGTGGGAGTAGGAGGCCCAGCTTTACTCCTGGGAGCTAGAATTGAACCTCCAACCCAGTGGGCCGCAGTCCCGCCACAACTACTACGCCACCGGGGCTCAGCCCAAAATTGATCTATTTCTTAAGAGGCTGGTAGGAAAAGCGGATATTTGGAGAATGTTAATGGAAGCAGGCATGTGAAGGTGTTTGGCACAGTATATGTAACTATGTATTGTGAAAAGTGATGTACGAGCCCCCAATAAAATGATTAAAAGAAAAAGAGAAAAGAGAATATTTTGAAACAATATTTCTTGATGTGACTGAACTATGGAATGATATGACATCTTTATTTGCTCCCAATAAAATGGTTTTAAAAAAAAGCAACCTGATAGGATCTTACGACAAAATCTTCTGGCCTTGATATTTTCTGGGTAGCAAGGTTTTTTGTTTTTTTTTAAATCATTCTATTGGGCAGTCTTATAGCTCTTAAAACATTCCACACATCAATTTTTTGTGCATATCAAGCATATTTGTGCATATGTTGTCATTATTTTCAAAGCATTTTCTTTCTACTTGAACCCTTGGTATAAGCTCCTCACTTTTTCCCCTCCTCCCCCACTTTCCCACTCACCCTTTGATAAATGACTTATTTTCATGTCTTACAATATCTGCTGTCTCCCTTCACCCATGTTTCTGTCGTTCATTCCCCACAAGTGGAGTAGGGGTTATACATTGATCATTGCAATCAGTTCCCTTTTTCTCCTACCTTCCCCTACCCTCATGGTATCACTATTCCCATTATTGTTCCTGAGGGATTTTTCTGTTCTGATTTCATGCTCTAGTACATGCTCTGGTCTAGTCATATTTGTAAGGGCAAACTGGGTCATGATAATGGGAGGGAGAAACCTTAAGGACCTAGAGCACTGGTTTTCAACCATCTTAATACTACGACTCTTTTATACAATTCCTCATGTTGTGGTGACTCCAAATAAAATTACTTCTGTTGCTACTTCATACCTGTAATTTTGGTACTGTTATGAATTGGGAAATGCCTAAGAAAGGGTTGTTTGTACCCTAAAAGGGTCATGGCCCATAGGTTGAAAATTGCTTAACTAGAGAACTGTTGTGTGTTAGCCAGTGCTTTACCCTGGCTGACTCGTTTCTTCTTTGTTGATCCTTTTTTGAGGGAATATCCAATTGTGTATAGATGGGCTTTAGGTCTCCAGTCCAATCCTCCTCATTCACATCAGTATGGTTGTTTTGGATCTTCTGATGCTTGATACCTGATCCCTTCAATACCTCGTGATCACACAAGCTGCTGTGCTTCTTCCCTGTGGACTTTGTTGCTTCCTTGCTAAATGGCCACTTATGTTAGTCCAGGTTGACTAGAGAAACAAATTCATAGACACTGGTATATAAGAACAATTGAATATTGAGAAAATGTCCTTTCCCAATTCAGATCAAGTCCATAAGTTCAATATTAGTCCATAAGTCTAATACCAATCTATAAAGTCCTCTTCAGACTCACAAAACACATGTAATGACGCCAAATGTGGGAAGATCACAAGCCAGTGGGTGGGAAGTCTTGTGGATCCAGTGGCGGTGTAAGCATTTCAGTGCTGGCAGGGGTCTCCACATGGCTTCTTCAGCTCCCACGTTCTAGCATAGTTCTATGTGTCTTGTCCACAAGATTATCTTGCAGAGAGTGAGCATCTGTCCTGCCTCCAATGAGTTATTTATCTCCTTAAGGGCTCCAAATTAGGTCATCAAACTGGACTTGATTGACAGGCTGAATTCCACCCCTTCACTTTTAATAATCAAATTGAAAACAGATTATGTAACCACCACACCACCTGTTTAACTTCAGACCTTTAAGACCATACATAGATGCTAGATTGTTTCATAGCCAAGCACCATCAGCTATCTTCACCACATTTGCTTATGCACCCATTTTGTCTTCAGCCATTTGTGTTGGGAAGGTGAGCATCACAGAACGCCAGGTTATTAGAACAAAGAGTTCTTACATTGAGGGAGGGCTGAGTAGTGACCCAATGTCTTTCTGGGGTAGCAAGATTTTTCTTTTTTTGGGGGGGGGGGTTTGGGGCTCCATCACTGCTCTCCAGTGGTGGGAGTAGGAGGCCCAGCCCCACTGCTGGAATTGAACCTCCGTCCCAGTGGGCCGCAGTCCCACGCACAACTACTACGCCACCAGGGCTCAGCCGGTAGCAAGATTTTTCACTCTGAGATTGAACCCATTTCTTTAACAGCTTCAAGCTTTCTATGTCCTCATGCTGAGCAAGTTGTTTATGGTCTACCTTTCAGGTCTTTCTTTTTAGTGCATAATACTGTCTTTAATTGCCAACTCAATTTTAAAAAAATGTTTCTTTATAGACATGGGGTTGACATCAACAGTGAGTTTGTGTTTTTTAGAAGGAAAACTTTTAGGTTAGTTAGACTAAAAATCAGAACATCAGGTATATACTTTTTCAGCTTTACTAAATATTGTCATGTAGTTCTTCAACAGTGGTTGACCAGGTTTGACCATATACTATCAATTGACCATACACTACCAGAAATACACTACCAGGAACTGCTAAACAAAGAAGCCCTTGTGGTACAGTGGGTTAATGAGTGGGCTGCTAACGACAACATTGCTGATTCAAAACCACCAGCCATTGTTAAGTGAAAGATGAGGCTTTCTACTCTCACAAACATGTATTTATAGTTTCCGAGACAGGGGCAGTTCTACTCCATCTTATAGGGCCATTCTGAGTTGGAATCGAATCACTGGCTCTGGGTAGGTGGTGAGTGGGTTGTGTGACATCATCATCATTACTTAACATTGTCTAATTATTTACTTTTTGTTAATTACAAAATTATAGTTTTAAATCAAATTTACTTGCTACTGGTAAAGTTGAGCATCTTACCAGGGCCTTACTGATCATTTCCATTTTCTCTTCTGTAAATTGCCTGTTCATGTCATTTGACTTTTAAAAAATTATCTCATAATAACTTGTAAACATTGTGAACTCTCTTGGATAGTAATACATTGTAAATGTTTTCTCTTGTATGTCTTTTTTGTTTAAATGTCTTAAGTATCTTTTGATGTACAAAAGTTTTTAATGTTGACATTAATTTTACAGGGTAAGTCTTTTTATTTCTGGTGTCGTGCCTAAAATTCTTTCTACCTCAATATTACAAAGATGTTGTTCTAAAAGTATTGAAGATTGCCTTTTAACAATCGTCTTAATTCAGTCTGTAATCATTTCTGGAATACAACAAAAAAGTAGGGATCTTATGTCATCTTTTTCTTTAAATCTTTTTGTTGGGGCTCATACAACTCTTATTACAATCCATATATATATATATATCCATTGTGTCACATTTGTCCATTGTTGCCCTCATTATTCTCAAAACATTTGCTTTCTAATTGAGCCCTTGGTATCAGCTCCTCATTTTTTCTCCTCCCTCACCCCCCCATGAACCTTTGATAATTTATCACCCACTTTTCTATCGCTTGTCCCCCAAGAAGGAGGTTGTATGCAGATCCTTGTAATCAGTTTCCCTTTTTACCCCACCTTCCATCCACACTCCCAGTATTGCCACTCTCACCACTGGGTCTGAGGGGTTCATATGGATTCCCTGTGTTTCTAGCCCCTATCTGTACCAAAGTACATCCTATGTTCTAGCTGGATTTGTAAAGTAGAATTGGAATCATGATAGTAGAGGGCAGGAAGAATTAAAGAACTAGAGGAAAGTTGTATGTTTCAATGTTGCTATACTGCACCTTGACTGGCTCATCTCCTCCCTGTGATCCTTCTGTAAGAGGATGTCCAGTTGCCTACAGATGGGCTTAGGTCCTCAATCCGCACTCTCCCTCCTTCAAAATGATAGGATTTTTTGTTCTTTGATGCCTCATTCCCGATCCCTACAACACCCCGTGATCACACAGGCTGATGTGCTTCTTCCGTATGGGCTTTGTTGCTTCTTTAAGACCTCAGATGCTATATCTTTTGATAGCTGGGCATTATCAGTTTTCTTCACCACCTTTGCTTATACACCTTAATGTTATCTTTTTCATTCTTATGCATAACTAATTATGCCAGCAATATTTATTGAACATTTATTGAAATTCTACTCTTGTAGTAGATTAAGCACCCTCATGTGGATGAATCTACTTCTGTTTTTATTGAGAATGTTTGCATATTTTGCATCAATATCACATTGACTAGTTTTATTGTAAATCTTAATGGCTCTGAGGGTAAAGCCCCTTTTCTCTGTCTTCTCCAGAAATATTTGGCTCTCGTTAGCCCTTTTATCTTCTACATAAATTTCAGGAGAAATCGGTCATATCCTTTGAAGAACACTAAAGGAATTTTTATTGGAATATCAATGAAGTTAAATGTTAGTTTGACAGGTAAATAAGATTGTCATAATTTCCCATCTTCACAATAAAAATGTGGTATATCTCTGCTTTTACTTCTGTAGTCTTTTATGTCCACCAGTAAAGCTGTTCTCACATTAATTGTGTGGTTTGTGCCCCACTGTAGTTAGATACAGATAAAAATGCCTTTACAATCTAGTTCAAGAAGAAAGGAAATGAGGGGAAAAAACCTCCAACACCCCTCTTCCCCAACAACTACATTAGAGCTGCAAATTGTGCACATTAACTTTTATTATTTGAATCAGGGAGAAATAGAGCTAAATTTCACTGGTTTTGGAGACCAACCGACCCACAACCGAGTGAGTCCAAAGGATGGTTGTGTAACTGAGGAATAACATTAAAGCAGTAGTTCTCAACTGTGGCAGTCATGTGCTTATGTTAATTTTATGATTGAAATGTAGGGGTGGAGTCTAGCCTGTTAATCTGGAGATAGCCATTGAGTAGCCAATGAGGCCTCTATGTGGGCATGGCTTTCTCCTGAGACTTCTGGGAAATCTCGCATTATTTCCCTTGTGAAGATGAGACGCTATCTTCCCCAGTTGTTGGGAGTTAGTCTCAGAGGCGATGAGTCACAGAAAAGACAAGATGGCAGCGTCCGAGAAGCTGGAGTAGCTGGCGGAGAGACCAGTAGGCTTTGCCCTGATGGAGCCAGACCTCTGAAGCTGGAGCAACATGCTGTTGTGGACCCTGAGCCCTGGAAGTGAGGAGCCATGAGGAGACCCCTGCCAGCTCCAGAATTCTGCACCTGTGACTTCATGAGTCGGAAGGAGACTTTGTAGACTGATTTTGAGCATATGGATTAGTATTGGACTTGTGACTTTGTACTGGACTGGATTGGGATGCCTTCTTAGTGTCACATTCCTTTTGTATGTAAACCCTTTCCTTATATCCATATGCATGTCTATGAAATTTGTTCCTCTAGTCTACCCGGACTAACACATCAACCTTCTGAATGCTGTGACCCTTTAATACAGTTCCTCATTTTGTGGTTACCCCCAACCATGAAATTATTTTCATTGCTACTTCATAAGGATAATTTTGCTACTGTTATTAATTGGGCAACCCCTGTGAAAGGGTCCTTTGACCCCCAAAGAGGTCAAGACACACCGGTTGAGAACCACTGCATTAAAGAGACACCAGACAAGATACAGCATGCAAGTGCTCACCTTTAAATCATGACTTCAGGAGACGGGTCCAAGCAGAGAGAGAGCATATTGTAATCTCATGAATTTACATAATCCAGGGCATCAGGCCAGAGTGAGCACATATGTAACAGGAAGGGGTTGGACAATAGGCATACTCTTAATAGGAGGGGGTTAGCTAAGGGTATACACACAATAGAAAGGGGAGGTTATTAGAAGCATACATGAGACAGGAAGGCATGTAGGTAACCAGATGGGTGGGCCAAAATTATAGCCTAACCTTGGCTGTCCCTGAGTTGGCTTGACCACAGGTGCCTTTGGGTTATCTTTCAGGGGAAGGATACATTAGCCTTATCAGAAGGGAGTGGGCCCTACAATAGGTTGGGACAGACAATAGGGTCTGATTGCCTTAGATGGCTGACAGCCTTGTTCAAGCAGTTGACCCTCAAGAGTATAGTGAGTAACCATGTGTTGCAGACAGCACTTTAAATTTGGCATGGTTAGGGGGGGACATTGTGGGGAAGATCTTTATAGGAAGGAGAGTGTGAATGGGATTCATCTCCAACCCATGGACGTGAAGGTTTCCTCCATAAGAGCCTTGAGCTCCCAGACTCCTTAACCACTGAATGTTGAGAGTTTGTCTAAATGCATTCTCTGCCCAGTTCTGTTTCCCACAACGGGGATCCTAGATTTCTGGAAATAGCCCAGGTATCCAGGGAAAAAGAACCCACAAAGAATCCTAACGATAAAAATCTAAATTAAGTATTCATTCAAGCTGATTGATTTCTGGGATCTGGGGAAACTCTAATAAAGATCAAGAGAGAGAGAGAGAGAATCGTGTGGAGCTGACTCGATAGCATGGGGAAACCCTACAGTATCGAAAAGCAAAGATGTTACGCTAAGGACTGAAGTGCGCCTCGTGTCCAATGTGAATGATGGACTTTGAAAAAGAAAAAGAATAATGCATTTGAATTGTGATGCTGGAGAAGAATATTGAAAGTACCATGAAATTCTTTTCTTTTTTTAATTGGTGGCTTGTACAACTCATCACAGTCCATACATCTATCCATTGTGTCAAGCACATTTGTACATTTCTTGCCATCGTCATTCTCAAAAGCCCTTGTATCAGCTCTTCATTTTCCCCTCCCTCTTGAACCCTTGATAACTTTGGAATTATTATTTTGTCATGTCTTACACTGTCCAACATCGCCCTTCACCCACTTTTCTGTTGTCCATTGCCTGAGGAGGGAGTTATATGTAGATCCTTGTGATCGGTTCCTCCCTTTCTACCCCACCTTCCCCTTCCCCTCTTGGTATCTTTACTCTCATTATTGGTCTTGAGAGGTTTACAGGACCATGAAATTCTAAAAGAACCAATCTGCCTTGGAAGAAGTATGGCCAGACAGTTCCTGAGAGGCAAAGATGGCCTGAGTTAGTCTTACATACTTTGGACATGTCAGGAGAGACCAGTCCCCAGAGAATGACATCATGGTTGGTAAAGTGGAGGGAGGGGCAGCAAAGCAGAGGAAGGCCCTGGGCAAGATGGACTGACAGTGCAGCTGCAGCCATGGGCTCAGGCACAGAGACAGTTGTGAGGACGCTGCAGGCCTCTGTTGTGCACAGGGTGCACAGGTGTTCTGTTGTGCACAGGGTGGCTGCGGGTCAGAACTGATGTGATAGCACTGTCAACAGCAGTTGTTTGGAAGGAGGTATATGGACCAGGACTTGTAGTGGCTGGAGAAATTATAGACAATTGTCAGAGTGTAGGAATTAACCCTACTAAGAGGGAAGTCAACCACAGGCCTGGTGTCCACATTTGGGGGAGTAACTCTCTTGCCCTGCACTTCCACAGCAGCAGTGGTCATTTTGCACAGTAATTACAGGATCATCACTTTGCCTCTTTCCTGCTTCTTGGTGCTTCTTCTGCTCCTCAGTCAAACTACTGAATGTTTTGTCTTTTGAAAATCTCTTGAGTTTTTTTTTTTTAAAAGATCATTTTATTGGGGCCTCTTATAGCTCTTATAACAATCTATACATCAATTGTATCAAGTATATATGTACATTAGTTGCCATCATTATTTTATAAACGTTTACTTTTTATGTGCACCCTGGGTATCAGCTCCTCTTTTATCCCTCCCTCCCCCATCTCTTGACTTTTCAAATCTGCCTTTCTGATTATTTCCATTTGTCTCCGTCCCCTTTAATCCCCCACTTCTCAAACTGTAGACACGATGAGAAAATTGAACTTTCTGGTCAAATGAGTTTGGGAAACATGATATATATATATATATTTTTTGGGGGGGCATCATTGTCCTCAGGTGGTGGGAGTAGGAGGCCCAGCCTTTGCTCCGTGGAGCTGGAATCGAACCTCTATCCCAGTGGGCCGCAGTCCCGCGCACAACCACTACGCCACCGGGGCTCAGCCGGGAAACACAATATTAAACAACCCCCAAGAAACTGCTTTATTGCAGGAACTGTAGAAGCTTTACTATTATGTGTACCATGAACCTCCTAAAGGAATTAAGTGTTTTGTTTTGTTTTTTTCCGTATCACTGCCCTGGTGGGAGTAGGAAGCCCAGCTTTGCTTCTGGACAGCTGCTGCTGGATTTGAACCGCCAACCCTGTGGGCCACAGTCCCGCACACAACCACTGCGCCACTAGGGCTCAGCTAGGAGTTAATATGCCGAATTTCCCCAAGTTAATTGCTGCTGGAACACTTTACAATAAACACCTAATAACATTCTGTGGAGATCGATAAAGAGCCTATCTATATTTGGGGTCTCTGGATCCCTCCTGGTTCTTGGAGTGGTAACCTTGATATCATTCAAGAGTTCACTCACAGTACACTCTTGTTAGACAACCTAACAGCCTGGACATTTTTAACTACTACTGGATACTTATTACTACTACTTTTGATCAAGTTTGTTTCAAGACCCTGAGGGAGCTCAAAACATGAGTGAGATCTAGTTACAACTTCTAGAAGCATGCATCTAGTAGAAAGGGTGAGGCAGGTGCACGATTTAACTCAAACCAAAAAACCTGAAGGCAGGCAGGTGCTAAACAAGAGGTTAAAACTACTCTTGGAAAATGAAAGAAAAAGAAAGAAAAATTAAAAGAACTCTGGGGGTTTGAAGGAGAAACAATCAGGTGGGTGGGAAAGGGGGACAGATGAGTAATCATCAAGAAGCATGTCAGGAGGATGTGTCACCAAGATGGACACGGGGCTGTAGAAGAATGCCTGTTCAGCTGGCAGATAAGGAATGTGCAAGGAGCAATAAGGAGACAAGTTCAAGTGGCTCCGCTTAGCAAGTGCATGTGGTGTCTAAAGACTAAGGAGGAGATAGAGGTAGGGCCAGGGCATGAGGGAGAAAACAAGAATAACTGAATGCCAGTGGGAGTTTATATCCATGATGTTGTCCACAGGAAATCATTCTCAAGTGTGAATGTGGTGGGGAAATTGCTCCTTCCTCGTCCCTTCCATGGTGTCTCTGGAATAATACTTCATTTGCCTCTGTCCAGCACAGTAACTCGTTGAAACTTCAGCGTTTGCATCAAACTTCCAAGCTCATAACCAGCCTATATGGGCACTCTTCTTGGAAAGCTGTTTAAAATATAAACAAACTGGGGTTCTAGATTCTAGTAAGTGCTCACCCACGCTATAGAATACCACTTGAAGCCAGCATGTTGGAAAGTGTTCAAGAGGGAAGGGGTTTTAAGCGAAGAGTGCATTGCCATTGGTGAATTTCATGGTAATACCACGAGGGCTTAAGAAGCCTTGGTGATGTTGTCTGTTCGGCAGTGGGCTTTGAACACCAAGGTGGATAGTACAAACTCATTAAGCGAGGGTGAAAGAAGTTATCAGTTCCCATAAAGATTTACGGCCTTGAAAAACTTATACAGAGTCACTCTGAGTTGGATTTAACTTGGTGGCCCTAGGTTTTGATTTACCACAGAGGTATGATTTCAGGGTGTCAAAATGGAAGCTGCTAAGAAAAACAGGTGAGTGGGGGTAGTAGATTCAAAGTAACGATCTTAGAGGTGTCTTGTAAATGCTCAGCCTAATTTTAGAGCGGTCTGGGAGGAGAAGTCAAGGTGTCTGTGCACAGACAGGTCGTTTAACCCAACCATTGGACTGGTTCCTTTGCACCAACCCATCAGGCCGTAGCAGCGCCATCACTCCTAGTTGAAAGGCCTTGGGCCAGGCTGCCGGAAGATGCAGTTTGCGGATCATAGTGGTGTCTGTGATGTGGGTTTTCAAGTCACGGGGCTGATTTGGGGGAGTGAAGTAGCCCTGGTAGTGCGAGCGCCTTAAGGTCTGAGCAAGTAAGCACAGCACGCGGATCAACCGGAGTGGGAGAGCCAAGCTTTGCGTTCAGATGCGGTTAGGCCGGGTCTGCGGGGACCCAGCCGCGGCGGGGAATGGCACAGGGTTCCACCGGGGGCTTGGGACGCCCCAGGGTGGGTCACTCGTAGACCCCATGGGCCCTAGCGAGCTCCAGCTGTCTCGCCTCGGACGCGTGGAGGCGGCGCCCGCAAGTCCCTTTGCTCTTTTCGCTGCAGGTGCGCTTCCGCCCGCGGAGGCAAGACGCCGCAGAGGGAACCGCCCGCCATGCCGCGCCCCCCGGACTCCCTCCCGCCGCCCCCGCGGCGCCGAGCGCCGCAGCCGCGGTGAGCAGGGAGGGGCGGGCAGCCGAGTAGGCGCCGCCCCCTGGGCGTGCTCCCCGACCCGGCGGCCCCGGCAGGACCCATGGCGGACTCATCGCCCTCGCGGACCCTGCGGGAAGGCGGCACCCGCGCACTGCGGCCCCGGACGCTGTCGCCGCCGCCGCCGCCGCCGCGCTCCCGCGCCGGCTCCGAGTCGGAGGAGGCCGAGCTGTCGCTGAGCCTGGCCCGCACCAAGACCCGCTCGTACGGCAGCACGGCCAGCGTGCGGGCGCCTCTGGGCGCCCGCGTCCTCGAACAGCATGTGGAGCACCGGGTTTGCGCGGGCGACACGCTGCAGGGCATCGCGCTCAAGTACGGAGTCACGGTGAGCAGGGCGGCGGGCCGCGGGGAGGTGGGCTCACGGGGGTTCCGCGGGGCCCTGAGGCAGGCCTTGGCCGCCGGGCCTCGGGCACCCGTCTGCGCTCCGCAGTGGTCACCGAAGCCCGCCCAGCGCGCCCGCCAAGGCCCAGGCTCCCTCCCCAGGTAGATACCCTGCCCAGGCTCGCTCCAGATCCGCCGCGCGAGGAAGGGCAGAGAGGACCGGCGTTGGCCCGACTGGCGCCACTCTACCCGGTTTGATGACACTACTATGTGTTTACTCAAAGCCAAGAGAGCATTTTGTTCTCCGTGTAAACAAGCCCCGCGATGAGTCAGGAACGGTACACTTGTTCCCGCCGGATGGTTTGGGTTCTATTGATTATGTTGCTTTATTTAGATGTGAAATTACACCCCTGGCCTCACTGGCAATTGTGAATGTGACACTTGTCGCTAGGCTGCAGCCAGGAGCTATGGTCTAGGTGAGCCTAAAGACTGTGTTTATTACAAGTCGATAACCATGTGGGCCTTTGGCATATTGTATTACATGTTTGGGAAGAAAATGGAAACCCGAGGGAACAAATTGTTACATCAAAAGTGCACATAATGAATCTGAGCTGTGTGAGGGTCTTTTTACATTGGTGTCCAGTATCGGTTTTTAATGTTCTTTCCTGAGGCACTCTAGACAGCAGTGGGAAGAAAGATGATCTTATCTGTATCTTTCTCTTAAAGTGAAACTCATTCTGGCCCTTCAGATCGAATGCTCTTCAGACCAAATGACAGAGACTGATCTATTTTGCACATGTGAGTGGGTGTATGCTTACCTATTGGGGTTCTTGCATCACTTCAACGTTTCTTTCCTTTTTGTTTTTTTGGGCATCACTGCTCTCCGGTGGTGGGAGTAGGAGGCCCAGCCCCACTGCTGGAATTGAACCTCCATCCCAGTGGCCCACAGTTCCGCGCATGAGTCCCACTTCAACTTTTCAAGAACAGGGATCTTGGGCAGGTTTGGGCTGAGGTGGAAGTAGCCCCACACAATGCTCTCTGGAGCCCACCACGTGTGAGTATAGTATAGTGTGCAATCAGTGTCCCTGGGTTGGGTCAAAGGAAGTGGAAGGTGGATTTGGGAAAACTCATAGCCACGCTCTGCTGGATGCCTGCCATGTACTAGGCCTTTCATTTGCCCTGTTCTCTCCTGATTTTATTGAATTTGTTTTTGCAATAGAACCATAGGTGTAATGAATATTCTTCCTGGTAGCAGAAAGAAGATGCCTGAAATGTAAGGCTCTTACACAAGTATGCTTGACTAGTCATCTGGACTAGCATGATTTCACACAATGACAAAGCATTTGCTTTTCTTTAGTTAATTGCTTCTGGTGTTGAACATAGTCTTAGGGAGAACTCTCTCAGCATTTTGCTTATGGATGAAGATAAGTCTTTTCTCCCTATTCTCTATGAGTCAGGGTGACTATACCTCGGAATCCCTGACATCTGGAGAAGAGATTATATCATTGGTCCCCACTCACAGCATTCTCTGTGACCTTTGGCCTCACTTAGAGTACTTAAAGCTCAATTAAGTCCTCCACTTTTGATTAAATGCCTTCTAATCCCTGTTTTTTCTAATATAGATCCTGCTATGTAGAACTCTTATTTTTATAAAACTCTTTAAAAAAATAATTTTATTGGGGTCCATACAACTCTTATCATAATCCACACATAAATCCACTGTGTCAAGCATTTTTGTCCATTTGTTTCCCTCATCATTCTCAAAACACTTGCTTTCTACTTGAGCCCTTGGTATCCGCTCCTCATTTTTCCCCTCCTTCCCCCCCCCCCCGTCCCCTATGAACCTTTGATAATTTAAAAATTATTATTGTTTTGTCATAACTTATACAATCGATGTCTCCCTTCACCCACTTCTCTGCTATCTATCACCTAGGTTATATGTAGATCTTTGTAATCTTTTCTCCGTTTCTACCCCATCTTCCCTTCCTCCCATAATCTCCCTTCTCACCACTGGTCCTGAAGGTTCTTCTGTCCAGGGTAGGGGACATTGAAGAGGGGGAGGAGGGGGAAAGGTGGTGATGTCAACCAGCCCAGGAAAAAGGGAATAACAATTGATACAAATGCAGGGACAAGGTGGGTGAGAGAAGGCCAATAGGGATTGATTAAGACTAATGTAACAGAAAAAATACTGAAACCCAAATGGAGAGTGAGCATGATAGTGGGACAAGAGGGAAGCAAATGGAAATAGAGGAAGGAACTGGGGGATAATGAACATTTATAGAGGTTCAAATATAGGTATGTACATAGGGACATATATTTATAAGTGAGGATGGGGAAAGAGATTAATGTGTATACTTACAGGGTTAGTAGTAGGACAACAGATGGGCATTGGACCTCCACTCAAGTATCTTCTCAGTTCAAGAACACTTTGTTCTATTAAATTGGCATTCCAAGATGCTCACCTTTCCGACATGATCACTGAAGACAAATGTGTGCATAAGCAAAGGTGGTGAAGAAGCTGATGGTGCCCGGCTATCAAAAGATGGAGCATCTAGGGACTTAAAGGCTTGAAAGTAAGCAAGCAGCCATCTAGCTCAGAAGCAACAAAGCCCACATGGAAGAAGCACACTAGCATGTGGAATCATGAGGTGTCAAAGGGATGAGATATCAGGCTTCAAGAACTCAAAAGCACAACTTTGCATGCTCACTTTCCTGATATGATCCCTGAGGACAAATGTGTGCATAAGCAAATGTGGT
>PVJH01015450.1:0-53509 GCA_004026705.1 Nesogale talazaci
GTTATAATAAGGGTTAGGGAAAGGAAGGGATAAAGGGGAGCTGATAACAAGAGTTCCAGAAGAAAAAACATTTTGAAAATTATGGTGGCAGCAATTACAATGATGCTTGATTTGATTGAATTATGGATTGTTAAATCTTTAAAAGTTCTCAATAAAATGACTTTTTTTAAAGAAAAACTAAAATTGATTGGTGATGACTGCACACCTCCTTTTTAGTATCATCAAACCAAATTTGTAGCTTCCCCCAAAAAAAGTACATTCCAAAGATAATATAAACAAAAGTTATCAAATACTTACATATTTGTCCCCCCCAAAAAAATTCTTTATAAACTGGAAGGTATTAATTTAAAAAAAAACAAAAGAACAGAAACTTAAAACATGAGACTAGAGTGGTGGTAGAAAATTAAGAAAGGTTATTTTTTAAATGTCTAAATTTCCTACAATTACTAGAAAAAAAAGGCAGACTTGTTTACCAATCTCACCAGATTTGGTCACTCACGTTGACTCTTAAATATCACGATCTACTCAGCCAGCCCTCCTGCTCTCAGAGTCCAGTGCAAAAAGTAAACCAACTGGTTTATACTACACTCCGTGCTGTCAAGAAAAGTACATAAAGTACTAAGAGGTTCCAATCACAACCTATCTTTTGTTGGCTTGTGTTTATATAAATATAAACCTGGATGTTCGTGGCTTTTTTTATTGTATGGCTGTAGATCAAATCAGTGTCGGAGGTTGTCTATTTATTACAAGTATGCTTACCCGGTGGTGGAAGATGTCGACTCTAACTTTCTTAAAGAGTTGTCTAGATTCAATATGGGGAACAATTAGAGGATACTGTTTTTTTCCCCATGAACTTGTTGAAGCCCTCCCCTGAATACATCTTAATACATTTATGACAATGGTTAGAAATTATCCTAAGACTTGTGTACATTCGTGATGGCTACCTTGATAACTGCATCCAAGTTTTGTTTGCCTCTTACAGCAAGAAAACAAAGGCTTGAGAGAAATCCTTCAGATAACTCGGGAGTCGTTCTTGAACCTCAGAAAAGACGACACATCGGAAAGTACATCTTTGTCAGCGTTGGTGACCAACAGTGACCTGAGTCTGAGGAAAAGCTGAAGCCTTGCCAGCATGTGAGCTTCTGTCTACGTGCTTGTCACCAGGGCTGACCAAGAGATAGATGGATTGAGTAGCAGAAAAATCAGTCTCAGTCAACCAATGTGTGTGTGTATAAGTAACACATATACACATCATATGGACAGTACACTGGACAATTACATTTTTAAATGATAAGAAAATGCAATTAAAGTAGAAAATAAGCCATTTATAATTAGTGAGCAGATGGATTTTCATGAGTACCGAATATCAAAAGGGCTTCCAGTAGTACTCTTTGCTAGTTCTTGACAATATTTGGGTAATCTTGCATATTTTCAGGAAGTCAGAATTTACAGAATTATTCCACTTTAAAAATACAAATTTATGCCATGGCTTTGTGAATGGAAAATTCTAAGTATACTTCCTATTTGGTTTCAGAATTTACAAGTGACTTTTAAGAGTTTGATTTACGTGACTGCCAGTCCACTTTCCCATTATTTTTTTTGTCAAAATTGCTTTAAAGGCTTTAAGAATGTTTTATACTCACCATAAAGAGGTTTAATTTTCAGCTATTTATGCTATCAAAACTTGCCTAACAATTTCCCATAAGTTGCTTAAGTGTATGAAATATCTCAGGAATGAAAGAGAAGGAATACTACTTTCTAAGAAAGAAGATCTTTTAAGAGATATATTTAGTAGGTTAAACTACTCTGAAAGAAAAGCTTGGGTTCTAATAGTGAAGATGAGATTCTTCTCTTTTCTGGTTGATCTTTGATGATTTTATGTAGCTTATTTAGCTAACAGAATTGAAATGTTAAATGCTTATTCTTAAATACTAACAGTGTACATTATAATTTCAAAAAAAAAACCTACGATTTTTCTTACCAACCTTTTAGTCAAAAGGAATGAAAATCTTAGAAGTATATTTTGTTTTTGCAACATGTCAAATATCCAGTAGTTAAGTTTTGAAAAGGCTACCACAGAAATGTGCCTTTAATATCTAGTTGAAACTAAAGTTTTCTTATTTTGTGATGATTATGAAATAAAAGAACAAGACTGTCAAAGAAACTTAAATGTGTTCATTTATTATAATCATCAGATAGAAAATTTTGCCCTTGAATAAATAATATGTTAAAATTATGCTCCTTCACATAATCATCCTTTATGTATAATTTCATTTATTGGTAATACTCAAAGCTACTTTCACTTCAGAATTATTCTTTCTTGAGTTTGGTGAAAATAGCCAACAGGACTCGGTGGCTAGAAAAAACAGCCCAAACATTGAGGGGCTTTAATTGGTCTTTTATAAATGGAAGTTTTATTTTAAAAATTTCTATTGGATTTTGGATAATAGCCTGTCATTTGATGGCAATTCATTCAAATAATTCTTATCCCAAGTCAGAATTAAATAAAGCACTCTGAGTCAATTCATTAAGGCAGCTCTATTTTAAAATACTAATATTTATTTTTTAAACAAATACCATATAAACTCGAGTATAAGCCAAGGCACCTAATTTGACCACAAAATCGGCATTAAAAAATGTGCTGAAGGCAGCGAAGGCCCCCCAAAAAACAACAAAAAATGCTGAAAACAGGAGCTTATACCAAGGGCTCAAGTAGAAAATGTTTGGAAATGAATGTGGCAATGTGTGCAAATGTGCTTGTTACAGATGATGTATGGAATGTTACAATAGCTGTAAGAGCCCCCAATTAAAATTATTTTTTAAAAAATGTACTGGGGGCTAAACCCCTGTGGCATAGTGGTTGTGTGCGTGACTGCGGCCTACTGGATTAGTGGTTCAAATCCAGCAGCAGCTCTCCAGGAGCAAGGCTGGGCCTCCTACTCCCACCAGAGGACAGTGATGCCCCCCTCCCCAAATATGCTGAAAAACTTGGCTTATACATGACTACATATGGTAAGTAGGGTAAATTTATTGGGGGGGGGGGACTACACTGCCTCTGGTAGTCGTGGGTGCTACCTAGTGCTGCTCCTGAGAGCCGTCGCTGGATTTGAACCACCAAGCCAACAGGTTGCAGTCACGCACTCAACCACTTACGCCATCAGGGCTCAGCCCCAGTAGGGTAAATTTATTATTGATTTTCTTGCTTAAATATAATTTTTAAGGTCTTAGTGGTTTTGGGTTTTTTTTTTTTGGATTGAGGGGGGTGCTTCACTGCCCTCTGGTGGTGGGAGTAGGAGGCTCAGCCTTGCTGCTGGATTTGAACCTCCAACTCAGTGGGCCGCAGTCCCGCGCACAACCACTAGGCCACCGGGGCTCAGCCCCAGGACTTATTGTTTTAAAGATATATACTTTGCTATGTTGCAACAGTTTTCCAGCCCATAGCTCTTTGTTTGAAGCAAAAGATCACATTCATATGTGGGAGTATGTATTACACAGGAGCCTGTTTTTTTCCCATTTTTGGTGGGGGGGCATCAATGCCCTCTGGTGGTGGGAGGAGGAGATCCAGCTTTGCTGCTGGATTTGAACCTCCAACCCAGTGGGCCGTAGTCTCGCGCACAACCACTAGGGCACTAGGACTCAGCCCACACAGGAGCCTATTTTAACAATAAAGAAGAGTGATTAAAATTTGCTAGTCTACATTCTAATTCGACATTACATTTATTCTTACATAGTTTTCCAGATCTTTTCTATCCTTAGCACAAAATTAATATTTACAAGTCTCTATACATTTCTTAATAATTGGTCAGTAACTTATTGCCAATGTTACAAACTTTCAAAATAATCAAGTACTTTAAATAAAGTCCCAAAAATTCAGTTATATGGAACCTATCAGTTAGTGTTTTCTGTTCAAATTCATGTACTCTTGAATATTAAGGTGATTTCCAAATTTCTTTTCTAAATTGTTTCCATGATTTTGGTGATCACTAACTTTTCTTTTTTGTTTGTTTGTTTGTTTTTGGCATCACTGCTCTCCGGTGTGGGAGTAGGAGGCCCAGCCCCACTGCTGGAATTGAACCTCCGTCCCAGTGGGCCGCAGTCCCGCGCACAACCACTACGCCACCAGGGCTCAGCCTGATCACTAACTTTTCTAGCTGTCATAGAACAAGAGGATTTCTTTTAGTGAAATGTTGGAGAATAATTTAAAATTGAACATGAGGAAACATTTTATTAGCTGTCCCCCACCTCCTTTGCTTTCTTCATTTCTACTGTGAAGACATTAGAAACTCACAGGGTCCCTTCCCTGCCCTCTCCTGTATCTGGCCTCACTTTCTGACTGACTTAGATCGCCTGAGTTTGCATTCCACCTGCAGGGCTGACCTAACTGAAATGCATTCAACTGTGTTGTCAATCTCTTCCATATCAGGATTCCTAAACTTGATATGCAAAACTGGACTCTTAATCTTAATCCCAGAGTGTCCACACTGCTCCCTCACCCCTATTTTGGACAGCCCTATTTTCCCCATCCTGGGCTCCACGAGTTTACTCCTATTTTGGTTTGGCTCCCATCCACCAGGCTTTGGGTTGAGTATTTCTGGACGGCATCCTTCCCCAGCTTCTCTTTTGCACTGTCAATGTTCACTAAATGCTGTACCTTTATTGCTGTATTAGTGTCAGCCCTGAAAGCAGGAAGCCATGCTTCTATTGCACATCACCATCCTAGTGTCCAAAGCAGCTTCAGCATATAGCAGCCCAATGAATGAATGAATGTGGACTACAAGTCAAAGACAGCAGGAGGGGAGTCAAAATCTAGTTTCACAAAATTAGAAGCCATTATTAAAAATGTGAAGCTACTGGATTTTTTTTTTTTTACACACCCTCCATCTAGGTCGACACACTGCAGAATGCTGTTTCTCTCTCTAAGCCCTCTTCCGCAAAGGATTCTGCATGCCTCGATTTCTACCAGGTCAAATGGCAGTTTGGGTACCCTTGAGGGACACAAATTATGTTCCTTCTACATATTCTTTTGAGCTTGGGGGACAGTCTGAAGGGTGGGCAAGATCAGGGCCATAGGGTAGACTGGCTAAGGTTTCCCAAAGACAGTCCCCAAGGACAGCGCTTGTTCCCCTATTACAATAACCAAATACATTATCACAATGGAAAAAATCTTGGGCACAACTTTCCTGGCTTTCTCCTCCCCATGTGGTTTTCCATTTTCTTTAAAAGTGCCCACATGAGCCCTTTGGTCATAAACTCTTAGCAGGATTACCCCTTGGGGATCAAAACTGTCTCCCCAGCCTGCCGAGCTGACCCCTCTGCCGGGAATTGAACTGGCCCAGCAGAGCCTCTTGATTCTTACTGTTCTGGTTTTAAGGCAGCCTTGTGAGAGGAAGGCAAGAGGAACTAAGAGAACGCCTCTGCAGCCATCTGCCATGGCGGATACACGTTTAAACATTTTGTGTGAAATGAACCTGTGCCCCTATGAACTGGTACCCAGAAAATAACATGTTGTTACTTACCCTCCTGATTTAACATTTTCCTTCTTAAGCTGATGTTTGGTCCAAACCTTCCAACTTCTCTGAGTCTAATATTCTAGCAATTTCTTAGATTTCCAAACCCATTGTCTACAGAACTGACCTAGTGTATAGCACTAGTTCACTAACTACTCTAGTTTGACTGCTGGCTGGTAGCCTCCGTAGGCTAACCAGCAGTTTTTAAAACACCTTTCCTCAGTCTGACCCGATAATATCACCACAAATTAATCCAATGAGCTAAGAGTTCACTTTCCTCTTAATAAAGAAAGCTATGCACCCTACTTCACAGCCTAGGATTGCAATTACCCGTGCATTTATTTTTTTTAAGATGAAGGGAATTTTTTTCCAGCTTAAATTTTATTTTTTAGCTATAAAACTCAAATCACGTTGCTATGGTACAAAAATAGTAAACAATTTTTGTAAGAATTCTATGACTTCATTTTTAAAAATATTTATTACAAATTAGACAAACTTTGTTATTACTCAAAATTTAATATGAAAAAATCTTAACACTTAGTATCTTTTCCCTGGAAAAGGTGTGTCCTGCTTCTTTAGTCTTGACTGGCAGTGCATGTTGGGGGCACAGAAAATAAGCTCAAATATTCCATACAACTTTGTTAAGAGTGTACAAAAGATGTGGTTTCAAAGCAAGGGATCCCACAGTCAACTAGAAAAAACATCTTTTCCTTGCAAGTTTTACATGTTACTAAAGTTGGATTACAGAATAAGTATCACATATAATCTCGGGGCAAAAATTACTTTTACACTTTTTCATTTTGTTTCATCTTCCTAAAAACATTTTGAAAAGCAAAAATTGAAGGGTTTCCAGTATCCAGAAACTTCAGAAATCTGTTGTACTTGGAAACACCCACACCCACTCACAGCAGCATTTAAAGAGATAACTTACAAAGTGTAGGCAGCAGCCACGTTAGACCTGGTCTGGCATCCAGTCCCAGGACCTGTGTGATAAATTCATTAGAACATGTAACTCCAACACAGGAGAGGAGCTATGAAAGGGCATAGCAGGGTTCTGTAGGAGATCGTGCTGTCTTTGCTACCCTTTAACACATCCACTTAATGGGATGAACTAATTCTCAATTGTGACTCACTACCAGTGCAAATTTCCCCCAAAATTTATTTTTCAAGTATAGTGGAATAATAGGTCCCTATCACCATCTTTTTAACTGTCAGTCACTCTCATTCATTCTCTCCCCCTAGCTCCCTGAATTTCCCTACCATGACCTTACTATGTAGCAATAAAGAGACCGTAATCTAGTGCAAAGCACTAATGGGAAATTTCCACGATCCTTTCATTCCACTTCCTCATGGAATTTTTGAAGCCCCTTCATATGTAAGCCTGCTCTTTTAAGAGATAGTCTGGATCATTGAAGCCGCCTGGGCATAGCTCCCCCACATCAGAGACAGTGCTGGGGTTGTACTTCAAGATCACATAGTGAAGGCGGCATCTACAGGAGGAGCGGCGTTCTCTCTCCTGCCGACTGCTGCTCCTGGAAGAACTCTCTGATGTGGGCTAAGTGGCCATATAGCCTCTCTCTCAGCGGAGGGATGTGATGACTAGGGTCCAGGATGTTTGTTACTCTGCGTGCTCGCTCTCTCTTCCATAACTTGTAAGGGTGGGGAGGGAAAAATGGTTGTCCTCTTTCTCTTCGAATCTGTAATGTAATTCCACTGACAGCCAGCATCCCCCATACAGCCAGGATAATAAAGTCTGGAGGGGGAAAAAAACAAAAACAGATGAGTTTCAACTCTTGTATTTTAAAACCTACCAAAGATGTATCACCTAGCCCTTCATGGTTTAAATGTGTGTCTTTCTTTCACAAGAGAAGGCTTCCAGTTGAATTAGTCCAAGAATATATGGACAGGCAAAAGAGATCTGTTCTTGTGCATGTAAGTCGTTATGTGGAATTTGTTAGGTTAGAACAAATGGACACAGTTCTTATTTAGCTTCCTCTTAGTACAAAAAAAAAAAGCCTTTAAATGATGCAAAAGCTGCACATGCATCAAGTGAAGGACTTGCACTCTTTTGTGGGGGGGGGGGGCAAGCATCACTGCCCTCTGGTGGGAGTAGGAGGCCCAGCCTTGCTCCTGGAGAGCTGCTGCTGGATTTGAACCGCCAACCCAGACGGCCTCAGTCCCACAGGACTTGTACTCTTAATGAATTTGTTTTGAGTAGGGGTTGGTTCAATTGTTCCCAAGGGAAGGCAAATTAAGTAAGGTAACATGAAAGTGCAAGTTGTTGAATGTTCATATATGTATTTCTCCTGACTTGTAAGCGAAGGATGGAGGGGGGGGGGCAATAAAAATAACACATGAAACTAGGAACTTCTATTACAGATATTTCCACGTTTATACAGGTTATAAATCCTAAGTTGCATGGATCCTTGGCATTCCTTCACATTACCAGTGTTCACAGCCCAGTGGTTTGTTGAGTGTTTTCAGAGCACTTGGGAAGTGGGCAACAATTTAGGTACACCGCATACACTCGTGTATAAGCCAAGTTTTTCAGCATAATTTAAAATGCCGTTTTTGTGGTAAAATTAGGTGCCTCGGCTGATAATCAGGTTGGCCCATACTCGAGTATCTATGGCACTTCCCGTGTGCACATCATGGAACACCAGAATCCCCCACACTAGTCTCTCCCATTTCCATGGGGTAGGGCTGTAACAAGGTGTGGCTCTGGTAGAGTTTCCTGCAGCAGCTGGCACTGAGCTTTTCTAATAGTAAAACAAACAAACAAAAGCATTGCCCTGTACAAAGGTTCTAGAAAAGGGGATTTCCCGGTCTCTACCAGAACCTCTTAGTACGATGCTCAGAGTGAAATAGGGAGAGATTTTCCCTAAAAGAAAGTCATACTTGGGCTGAGCCCCGGTGGTGTAGTGGTTGTGCGTGGGACTGCGGCCCACTGGGACAGAGGTTCCATTCCAGCAGTGGGGCTGGGCCTCCTACTCCCACCACCGGAGAGCAGTGATACCCCCCCCCCAAAAAAAAAAAAAAAAAAGAAAGAAAGTCATACTTGTGCTCCAACCACATCATCTTCAGCTCTAAGGGAAGCGCTGTTCTTACATTCCATGTTTGTAACACTTCTGCATTAGAAAGATAGCACTCATTCTGGGACACGGCCAAACTGCCCCTTTGAGTTTCTGAGAGTAGAACTCTTGAAGGAGTAGAAATCTTTCTCCCTCAGAGCAGCTGGTGGTTTCCAACTGTGGACCATGCAGTGAGCTACCTAACGGGTAGCCACTACCCCACCAGGACTTCTGAAAATTGATTGACTTCTTTTTTCTTTAAGAAGCCCATGGAAAATCTTTAACCGAATCTCACAACAGAAGCACTTTACCTCCATAAAGATTGACATCCTTGGAAACCCTATAAGGCAGTTCTAGTCTGTCCTTCAGGGCTGCTTTGAGTCAGAATTGCCAGATGGCAAAGGTTTGGGTTTAGAATTGCACTTACTGATTGGAAATCACTTTTCCTTCCGATTAAGCAAATTGTATGCTTAATTAAAAGAGAGAAAACAGGAACTAATGAAGAATTCACATTGTCATTCCTATCCCTCACCCCTCTCCCTCTACCTATCAGATATCAAATGCTTTATTCTGAGCATTTTTCTCACAACTGAGAATTGACTGGGTAAGCCTGCATAACCCTGGATTAGAATTTCAGAACTTAAAAAAAAAAAACTTCTTTCAGAACTAAGTTCTTTTTAAGTACGAACTTCAACAACATACAAGTTTAAATTGTATTCCGCCATAATCATAACTTATCATTAGCAAAGGGTTCTGAAAGCGATTTGTACAGTGTGGGAGTTTGTTCTCTTTGATCGGCGTTCCCTCCTGCTCTTGTGAGCACTCTGTGAGCCTCGCCCTCTCTGGCTCTGGGATTGAGAGACTTACCGGTCGTTTGAAAAGGCACATTTGTAAAAGCGCTGCGGAAATCCACGTGGAGGGCTCTCTTGAGAACATTCAAAGTGATATAGGAAAGGCTGGTGTAGACGTAACTGCTAATAGCCAACACCACTGCGTAGGAGCCGATGATCCCACAGGTCAGTATGTTCAGCTGTGGAAGAGGGGAAGCACTCAGGCACCATCCCTAGCAGAACAAGAAGCCCTCGTTCTTGAACAAGATGCTCTTGGCCTCAATTCAGGCACCTCAAAGGGGCCACGTCTTGGATACTTATAAAGATACACCAAAAGCATCCTTCGATATCCAATGATGAGGTCCTGAACACTGTATGATAAAATACCACAGAAAATAATAGATTGGCGGTGAAAGAATTTTAAATCTGAAGTCTAAATAGGTGAAGAATCGAACTTTTAGAGACAGCGGAAAGTCAAGGTCCAGCCATTTGCTGACGACAAAAAGCCCTCCCGTCTCTTCTCTGCTTCCACTGTGAGGAGTGCACGCTGACAGGAAAGACCTGCCCGCCGCAGGGGAACCACGGTTGGTCAGTCATACAGCCCCGCCCCACCCCCTCCCACCCCACCCGCAGTCAAAAATGAAAATTGAACCAATGAAGAAGCAACGGACTGCCTGGGGCATTTCATAAATAAACCCAACTTCTGATGAACACTCACTATTCTCAGGCAGCCCACGAAAACTATCGGAATGACCACTGTGATACATGAGAAGGTCACCCAAAACACGACATCGTCACGAAAAACCTTCTCGTTTCCTGGAGGGGACAGAGAAAATCAAGAGTAAGGAACAAACTCACCCAGTTAAGTTCACTTTCTCAACAGCCAACAGCTAATCACAGGCATACATCGAAGGTTTATATAATATCCAAAAAATATCTAGTAAATACAAAAGAAATCTGGTTTTCCTCATTTATTGTGAACACAACCCTGTTTGAAAGGTGTGGCCAACAAGCATGTGTATGGCTTGGCAGGGCATAACAATGCTCTGCACTTATCATCAGGATCATCTAGAAGGGGGCAGGGAAATTCAGGGGCACACCTGATGCCAAAGTGGTCAAGTCACGCGGCTGCTAAGCAAGAGGTGAGCAGTTTTGAACCCACAGCCACTGTACAAAAGAGAAATGTGGCACTTGGTAAAAATTTGCAACCTGAACTCTGGGAGGCAGATTGACTCTCCTAAAGGACTATCATGCACCCGAATCAGGTAGACTGCAAAGCGTTTGGTTAAGTAAACTGGGAATCTTAGTGGCAGCATGCAGTTAAGCCCTTGGTTAATAACCAAAATGTTGGCACTTCAAGGTCATCTACTGCCATCTATATAAAGAACTTTCAAAAGGTCCCAGTCATTGTAAGCCCTATGACGATCCAAAAGAAACCATTAGCTAAATGGACTGCACAGACATACAGTACACCCCAAACAGCACCATATCTACCCTATTCCATTGCATATGGATGGACCACATGTTTGTTCACTAACTAAGTCTTGGTAAATTTTAAAAGATTAAAATCATACATAGTATTTTCTCTGCCCACCAGAGTGAAGCTTGAAATCATTTTTTAAAAACTCTGCTATTCCACAAACATAGAAATGCAACACACTGTTAAACTACCAATGAGGAAAGAGAAATCACAAATTTCTTAAACGTTCACTGAAACCAAAGCACAACCTACCAAAATGCACAGGGTGTGGCGAAGGCAGGGCTCAGGGGAAACTCGGAACAATACATGACAAGGCTGTCTACTCGCATACATTTTTACAGTCTTAGGCACCCAGGGCAGTTCTGCCCAGTCCTAGAGGGCTGCTATGGGGCAGAATGGACTTGGTGGCAGTGAGCCTGGGCTGTTTGGTTTGTTCAACTTGACAACTCCAGACACTGGGCATAGGAAAGCACACTGGCTAACCCTACTAAAAGAAACGGCTAAGACCCCGAGTAGCAATATGAAAGAAAAAACAAAAATAGAATCAATAAAACTGAAGCAGTGCAGCAGTTACGTAATGGAACCTCCACCCCACCCCACCCTCTGCCTGGCCTCAGTGCCAGATGCAATATGATATAAACCAACAAGGGGAGTAAGGGTGAGATGTAACACCCTTAGCCCCATCATAGTGCTGATGTAAGGGGAGTTTCCCTGGAGTATATGTCGGGTGATATCTTCTAACTTAAAACTACAAGGATAAACAAACCAAAAAATAAATAAATAAAAGGATAAAGACGATGGCAGGGATCAAAGGAACCTACTATCATAGGATCAAGAAAGATGAGCTGGAAGTAGCGTGTGTCCTCTGGATCTGGGGTCCCTAAGAAATGCTTAGATCCGGGGAAAGACTGACGCCATGACACAGCAATCTCAAGGCATGCCTCCCTAACTCCAGACTCACTGCCACCGAGCTGATTCCAACTCAGAGTGACCCTACAGGACGAGGCAGGACTGACCCTGTGGGGGCTGAGACCAGTAACTGTGAAGAGAGGTCTTCAACAAACAAAGCTGTGTATTTGGAAGGCCAGAAGCTCAAATTCACACTGCGCTAGATCTCAAGAAAGGCTTTCTCCCGGGAGGTTTAGGGAAAGGTCCTTGTCTCTTCCCAGCATCTGTAGCCATTCGAGGAGTGTTAGAACCTAGTGCTAAATACTAGTGGTATTTTGATAGCATATTAGAGAACTGAGATGGAAACTAGATCCACTCGGGGAAAGTTAGGCCAGCTTAAAAGAAATTAGCTCGGGCTGAGCGCCGGTGGCGTAGGTGGTTGGGTGCAGAACTGCGGCCCGCGGGCTTGGCGGTTCAAATCCAGCGGCAGCTCTCAGGAGCAGCGCTGGGTAGCGCCCACCACCACCAGAGGCAGTGATGCCCAAACAAACAAAAGCGCAAAGAACTTAGCTTGAGAGATTCCCAGAGCTCTTCCTGAGCTGCTAACTGCTGTGTACTGTCAGCTGCCATCAGATCCCCTCTCAGGGAGAGCCCATGTACGGCAGAGCAGAACTGCTCCAGAGGGCTTCTCCTTAACAGGGTTTTCAAGTCTCTGACTTTCAGCCAGCAGATCACTAGATCTTCTTCCCAGGCCCCTCTGAATGGACCCGAACCACCACGCGTTCTGTTAGCAATGAAAGAATTGACTGTCTCCACCACCCGGCAACTCCATTTGCAAGTAAAGTCTCTGAAGCGCTGCGCTGCACCCGCGTCTCCTACCCAGTGGAGTGAAGAATGTCACGGAGGCGATGAGGAAGCCCAGCACTAGTCCAACACATATCATGCAGAACATGAGGATTCCAAAGCGCCACCAAGTTGCCACCAGGAAAATTCCACCAACACTTCCAGTGACGGCGGTTAGAATCAGACGAACTGTACAAAGGGAGGAGAGGAGCAATCTGGTCATTAGCAATCACCCCCAAATCGTGCTTAGATGCACAATACGAGGACCAGAGCCAGCCCCGGGCTTTTGTTTGATCAGGCAGCAGGGGCGCTGCAGTGGTTCCAGGACACAAGCTTGGATGGGCCAGGCCCTCTTCTGGGAGAGCCAGGGGCTGAGCTGTGGAAATGTGCCAAGGAGCGAGGCCCCACAGGGCTGGTGGCAGGCCTGGCTGGACACAACCTGGAGGTCAGAGCTGAGGAAGAAGAGGTGAGCGGCCTTCTGTTAAATGTGTTGGCAAAAGACAAGGGTGTTTGCTTCAAAGGAAAAGATAATCTTAACATTCTGATGTCTGTAAATTTCCTACCTTCAACCTATCACATACACTAGTGCTGTTTAATTTCCATTTTGTTTATCTATAGACTCATGGAAGGTGTTTGCTGACAATACATCCGGTGTGTGGTTTGTTATAATAATGTAAGGGTCCCTAATACAATGATTTCTTTTTAAAAAAGAAAGAAAGAAAACACATCTGGTGCCAAACCCTAAATCTCTTAAGGAATTTACCCTGCATATGCAGATTAACATAAGAAGGTGAGGTCTGAATGAATAGTTAACAAAAAAAAAAATATATATATATATATATATATATATAGAAGTTTCCAGGAGAAGTGGCCTTTTTTTTTACACAGATATGAGAACCCTGCCTATACGACTGGTCAGACTATGGAAGGCATGTAAGTTATGACCTCCTGTGTGAGCAACCAATTAGAAAGCAACCAGAGCTTTCACTTACCATCATATTTGATATGCGTCAGTCTTGTAATCAGTATGTAAAAGAAGAATCCCATGAAGATGAAGCCTATGAAGAATAATTCTAGGGCAAACCACCAGGAAAGAAAAAAAGAAGCTACAGTTAAAAACTTTTATAATACAATTCAAATATCCACTCTATAAATAACAACACAAGTTTAAACTTCCAGAATTTATACATCAGGGCAATAAGAGAAGAAAAACACTAGCTAAGAGGAGAAATTTAGAAGTCATTGGGAGTAAACCTTATTGAATGGATAAAAATTAAAGTGTAGCTACAAAGCACACTTTTAAAAACGCAGGTCAACTTCAGTTATGAAATGGGTAACTGTGGATTTCATAGCTCATTGGAATGAATATATTTATACGTCTAAGAAAAATAGCACTTGGGCTGAGCCCCGGTGGTGTAGTGTTTGTGTGCGGGACTGCGGCCCACTGGGTTGACGGTTCAAATCCAGCAGCAACTCTCCAGGAGCAAGGCTGGGCCTCCTACTCCCACCAGAGAGCAATGATGCTAAAAAAGAAAAATAGCACTTTCGTCGCGAAAGTCAGTTCTGAAATTCTACACTAAATTTCAAGTCGTATAGGCAAAAATAAAATTCACAAGCTAAAATAAAATAGGTACTATATTCCCAAACAAACAAAATGGCAGACGACAAGGTATCAGTTGCTTTTTTTGTTTTGTTTTGTTTTGTTAGCACACCCTTGTATACTTCAAATAATTAAATACCTTTCAAATACTCTCTGCCCAATTAATCAGGATTGAATTAGAGTAACTGGGGCCAGAGGGGGACTCAGCTGCCACTGTGTCCACGTCAGCGCAGGGGGTCTGACCCCATGAAGGTCAGAGTGTAACTGTGCTCCAGAGTGCTTTTTAGCAGCAAGTGTTTGGGAAGTCAATTCAACTCAAAACACGAATTCCATTAACCATTTACACCATCCAGGAACTTCCCAATGTAGGGAAAGGAGTTGCACTTTCAAACAGTTAATTAAAACAAGTTTGTTTTGTTTTGTTTTTTTCCCCTGCATCATGGCCCCGGTGGAAGTAGGAAGCCCAGCCTTGCTCCTCAAGAGCTGCTGCTGAATTTGAACCATCAACCCTGTGGGCCGCAGTCCCACACACAACCACTGCGCCAGGGCTCAGCTAAAGCAAGTTTTAAGAGTTTTATGAAAACAATTATGTTCACTCTCCCCTCGATCCTCAGTTACACGGCTTGAATAATTAACTGAAAACATCAGATACATAAAAGACAACCCAAAGAACTGGGATTGATCAATTCATGGAGCATAACTTAGTATAATACTGAGCCTGGTGCCTGACTCTCCCAAGACTGTGTCAGTCATTCCAATCTCTCTGTGAATTGCAGCCTGACATCTACGGAATCGAGCCCATCACCACAGTCCAAATCAAAACTTACTCCAATGATGCCAGCCCAGTTTCTAGTCTAGGCTTATCTACAAGCAGATAGGGCAACTGAAGGAGTTGGCAACACAAATTGAATTTTATTCCCCTCTGAAATATGAAGAGGTTCCACTCCATTGTTGCGAGAAGAGATAAAAAACAGAAATGTAGAACCCAACAAAATCTTTGAGAAAAACCCAGCCACATACCTATGAAGATCAAAAACGCTGTTCACTCTACTGACAAGCCATAAAACCCAGCAACGTTTATGATAAAAAGAGTATAAGGCCCCACAGATGTAATACCTGTTTTCCAGAATCTGTGTCCAAAGTAACAGATGAAAAGACCAAAAAGGGCAAAGAGAGTAAAGAACACTTTGGTAGAAACATTTCCTAAAAATAAAGAACATTATTAGTAGTAAATAGCACACATAATTTTATGCCTTACATTTAATTAAAGCGACATGAAAACAGTAAACATGATTTATTCCATAATACATAAACCAGTCTTTAAATATTCTTCCCACACTTATTCATTATCTCTGGATATGCTGCTGGAACAAAAAGGAATCACCAAGAAAAGTTGCTTCCTAACTGAGGTATACAACATCCTCCCCTGCCACAGCCGATGCTGACGCAAGCGGCCCGACACAGGGCGAGAAGAATTGTCCCTGTCAGTTACTGAGGCAATCAATCTGTATGGCAGCACCAAGTCTCGGGGGTTTTCTGTGGAGCGGCTGGTGGATTCGAATTACTGCCCTTACAGTTAATAGTCCAATGTATTTCCCACTACACTATCAGGGTTCCTTTACACAATATAACATAGGATATGTTCTTGTAGAAAGAGCAAACAATCTGCCTAAGTCAAGTGACAATGTTTCTTCAACAAATGGACAAAGTGAGGGGGATGGGGTGGCAGGAACAAGAAGACTATTTTTAAGGAAGATTATGAGACATAACAAATAAAAGTAATGTAAACACCTTGTAAGAAACCTGATTCAAACAGACTACTAAATTGAGATCCCTGATAATTCCCACTGCCTGGAAACTGTAGACTGTTAAGGAATTCTCCATATTTCTAAGTATACTGATGGTTCTGAGTAAGACTGGAGGTGGAGTAGGGAAGAGTTTATCTATAAGATATCCATAGCGCAATATTGGTGAGTAAGACAATGACAGGATTTGCTTTACAATAATAGCAAAAATAAAAGGAGCTGGAGAATCACAGGTGGTGGCAGTACAGCCAAAGCCAGATAATGACCATGAGTCAAGACTGGTTACGGCTGGGTGACAGGTATATGGGAGTCTATTAACGTTTTCCATACTAAAGAATTCAAAACCAAACATGCATTAAAATAAAAGAACATGTATTATGCTCAAACTCACACACATACAAACTACTTATATATTAAAGCCTTACCAATTCCAACATGATCAAATATATGTTAGAAAAAAAAAAAAACATTGTACTGCAACTAATGAGAAACCCTGGGGGCATGGTGAGGTAAGAGTTGGACTGCTGGGCTGAGCCCCGGTGGTGTAGTGGTTGTGTGCGGGACTGGTGCCCACTGGGTTGGATGTTCAAATCCAGCAGCAGCTCTCCAGGAGCAAGGCTGGGCCTCCTACTCCCACCACCGGAGAGCAGTGATGCCAAAAAAAATAAAAGAAAAAAGAAAAACAGAACTAAGATAGTGGAATTTTTGCATGAACTTTTTAAGCTCCATCAGATAAATAAGAAACACTGAGAAAAACTAGAATTTGTATAGCATAACAAATGTGTGTATACACCCATATATATTGAGCCCCATGCACAGGTATATAGGTATAAATAGACACAAACACCAAATTACCACTTTTCTAAGAATACAGCCCCTTCCCACTAAGAGGAGGGACAACAGAAATCATGGGGGGAAGGGAGACAACAGTCGGTGTGAGATATGAAAATAATAATAATTTATAATTTACCAATGGGTCCCAAAGTAGGGGGGGGGGACTGATACCAAGGGCTCAGATAGAAAGTAAATGTTTAGAAAATGATGATGGTGACAAATATGCTTGATATAATTGATGTATGGATTGTTATAAGAGCTGTAAAGGCCCCAATAAAATGCTTTTTTAAAATAAAAAAGCCCCCAAAAGATTAAAAACTCTGCATTCTGCCTATGTCAAACCTGTAGTGAATTATCATCCTAAGATATAATCATTACACCCAAATTATGGCAGGCACTGGAATAATGGTTTCCAAATGAACATTTGGTAGTGGGATCCAGCAAGTAAATGCATATTCATCAAAATGGGAAAGCCTCCCAACCTGGGAAAAACAGAGTAAGAGCAGAGATACTGCCTGGTTTGTTCACTGCTAGAACCCCAGCAACTAAGAAAATGGAATTACATAGGAATCTAAACCATTTAAATGAATGCATGAATAAAAAGCAGACCACAACCATTTTGAATAGTTTTAAGTTCCCTACTAGTTGATATATATACATATATATATATATATATATAAAATTCAAAACCAAAAAAATTTTTTTTCAACGTTTTCATCCATAGACTTACCAAAAGAAGAGCAGTTGCCCTCAGCTGTCTTAAAGCTGCAAGCGTATGTGTGAGCAGGAACATAAGCAGCAGATGTATTTAAAAGTGGGTCCCAAACAATGACATTGTAAATGACACCTTGTACCCAGAGAGAAGAGAAGTAAACACTTGTCTTTTCATTCGCTGTGAGGGTAGCCACCTGACGACAATAATGTGTGATTAATATACAGATGTTTAAAAACTATTCAATTTTGATTCCATGTGACATTTTATTATAATACATACCAATCCATTAAGCTTTGTAAAAGGGCCATCCCATACAGTTTGTGGAGTAACATGAACAAGATTATACACAAAAGTTTTTATATAGTGTCAAATGTCAGTTGAAGTAAATGACAGATCACAATTTAATGCTAATTAGGACAAAGTCATTTTTTTCCCTCTCAGTTGCTACACTGTAAGCAACATATGTGCAGGAGTGGGATTTATCCTGTTAACTACTCTCTTCTGACCACAGCACAATGCCTGTCACTAAAGGTTCAATAGAGGAAGGTTCAAAAAAGATTAGCCATTACTACTAGCTATGGAACTGGCATCAGCAAAGTGTGCTAACCCCTTCTCATTAGATATTCATTAATATTTTGCTAACGGTCTCTGAAATAAGAAATATGGCATGTGGTTGAATTATATGGTAGTCCCTTAACTTCTCATTCAAACATTTTGCAGGTGGTAACATATATAATACAAAGAGACAGAAGCCATATATAACCACAATGAACAGTTCCTACGAATATGAGAAAAATAAAACATCAGAGTTTCACGATTTATGAACCTTCTAGAATACTTCCATAGTTTCAAAATATCCCATTGTATCACTTTGAACTATTAATATTAAGGCATTTTACTTCTAAGTAGCCCTTGTACACATCCAACACCCATGTTTCTCCAAAGTTATATGGAAAGAAGACCTGAAAAGCTGAAGTATTTGTGAAGAAAGAGAACAGAGTAATACGCTTCACACTCCTTGCAATACAGAATTTGCAATACAGAATTTGCAATACAGTCACAGGAATCAAAACTGCCAACATGAAAAAAATTAAATTAAAAAAAATTGCCTACATGGAGTGGAGAGCCAAAGCCCATCTGTAGACAACTGGACACCCCCACAGAAGGGTTATAAGGGAGGAGGACTCAACCAAAGTGGAGTGTATTGGGAGCTGTGAAAGGCCCCAGTATAATGATTGGAAGAAAGAAAAAAACCAACTACCTGGTACTGGATACAGTGACAGATAGATACAAAGACCAATGGAACAGAACTGAGAACCTAGAAATAAGTCATGGGACCCTGGACAGCTAAAGTCGTAGCCCAATGGAAGAGAAAGGCTCCCTAACAAACAGTACTGACAAACTCCATGTCCAGTAAAATGAAACTGGATCCATACTTCACACCAGACACAAACACAGAGAGAAAAAACACCAATTCAAAATGGATTAAAGACTTAACTGTAAAGCTAAAAATGTACAGTTCCCAGAAGATAACATATGGATAGCATAAAAACATACTCAAACATAAGCAAAACTACAAATAACAGAAGATAAACTAGCTAAGTGGGACTTCCTAAAATTAAATTAAACACTTTTGCTTACCAAAAGACTTTCCCAAGAATAAAAACAGAAACTACAGACTGCAAAAATTTAGGGGGCAAAAAATTAATTAATTTTAAAAAATTTAGGGGGCAAAATCTATAGAAAAGCTTTATCACATCAATAATAAGTAGAAATGATAGTAGCTGAAGTTTGCATGCTTTCTCTGTGTCTAGGCCTTTTTAAGCACTTCACTTATTAAATTCTCCTTACCAACTCCACTAGGCAGGTAGTATTGTTTTTACCCTATTACAGAGCCAACAAACTAAGACAAGAAATCAAGAACCTTGCTCAAAATCACCTAACGAGTACCGTACGTAGCTCCCTCTCAATTGTGTTTGGAAAGTATGAAGTATAAAGGCCTCGGGCAAGGGAGAAAGGTTGAGCATATCTATGACAGCTCCAAACCCACACCAAACTCACAGCCATCGTGTCGCAGCTGGTGGTTTTGAACAGTTGACCCTGCAGTTAGTGGCCCAGTGTGTAACTTACCATGTCACCAGGGATAGGAGTATCACAGATAACACCCTAAGGAGTCTAGGTTTGTCACACCTAGAATTATTCAGAAAAAAACGAGGTCAGCTTCTCCTTAGGAATCACTGATTGTACTCCTGGAAACTGTTTGCCATTTGGCTGCAAATCTGCATCTGACCTATCAGGAAATCTCCTGGGGAGACGAATTCAAAGAGCAAAGATGCTTCATTACTTTCTTTTTATTTTTATTTTTTATTTTTTTTTAGGCATCACTGCCCTCTGGTTGTTCCTCTTTGGCAATGATCTCCATGTCTTTGTCATATATGTAGTCCTAACACAAAAAGCAGTATATGTCCCCATGCATGAGGTCTATGGCCAAGTTGTGTCGTTTCGACTTTGCATGCTCATGAATATGTTTCTTTGTGAAACAGCCGAAGAAGACACAGTAGAGGCAGGAGTGGAGCCTGTTCAAATGGACACCACAGACATGACAGATGCATGACTTGGCCTTGCGCTTGCGGGCCTCCGCCGTGCCACTCCACACGAAGCACTGGTAGATGGTTCTGCTTCCAGTTGTCCACCTTGAAGCTGCTCAAATGCAAACTGACAGGTGGTACCACCGCCAGCTCGGCGTCCACGGCCTCACCCTCTACCTCCACCTGGGTGGCCGTGGAGGGCAGGGCCCGGCCGCGAGCAGGCGGCGGTGACGAGGATGTGGATGACGCCAGGCCGAGCCAGGTCTAGCATTATTTAAACAGAGATAACACCAACCCCCCCTCATAAAAGGGGGTGGTGACAAGGAGCGGCAAGAATTTAAACAGACACCTCACCAAAGAAGAGAGCCAGATGGCTAACAAACACATGAAAATATGGTCATAATGAGATTGCAGAGAAGCGGTTCTCAACCTGTGGGTCATGACCCGTGACGGTCAAATGACCTTTTCACAGGGCTCGCCCACTTCATAACAGTGGGAAAATTACAGTTATGAAGTAGGAGTGAATTAATTTTATGGTTTGGGGTCACCACAATAGGAGAAACTGTATTAAAGGGTCGGGGAATTAGGAAGGCTGAGAAGCACTTCTTTAGAGAGATGACAATTAAAGCTACAGTGAGATACTATCTCATTATGACAATGATACTGATTTTTAAAAAATGCTGGTGGGGTTGTGGGGACATGGAGACTCTCATATACTGCTGGTCTCCAACACTGAACCCTGCTAAAGGCACTACTGACTCATAATAATCCTATAGGACTACGTAGAAGTGTCTTTTTGAGTTTCCAAGACTGTTGTAACTTTTTTTTTTTTTTTTTGGCATCACTGCTCTCCGGTGGTGGGAGTAGGAGGCCCAGCCCCACTGCTGGAATTGAACCTCATCCCAGTGGGCCGCAGTCCCGCGCACAACCACTACGTCACCGGGGCTCAGTCCGACTGTTGTAACTCTTTACAAGAGTAGAAAGCCCATCTCTCTCCTATGGCGTGGCTGGTTATTTTGAACTGCTGTCCTATGATTAGCAGCCCAATGTGTAAACACTGTGCCTACCATGCATTGCTGGAAGGATTCAACATGGTAAAGCCACTATCAGAATGGCATGGTACTTCCTCAGAGAGCTGGAAATTGAGACACTACATGATTCAGCAATCCCACTCCTACATATGCATCCTACAGAAATAAGAACAGTACATCAACATATATATATATATATATATGAGTGCCCATGTTGACTGCAGCATTATTCACAGAGGCAAAAAGATGAGACAACCTAAGTATCTCCACCTAATGGATGAGTGCATACACAAAATGTGGCACATAAAAACAATGGGATGCCATGTAACAATAAAAAATGATTCTGGGGAGGCATATTATGGTGATTTTTAAAAAGTCAATCATGGGCTGAGCCCCGGTGGTGTAAGTGGTTGAGTGCAGGACTGCGGCCCACGGGCTTGGCGGTTCAAGTCCAGCGGCGGCTGGTAGCGCCCGCGAGCACCAGAGGCAGTGATGCCCACACACACACACAAAAAGTCAATCACACAGGGACAAAAATTGTATGACACCATTTTTATAGAAAGAATAGATTTACACATTGAGAGCAAAACACTTTGATGGTTTCTGAGAATGAGAAGGAGAACCACTTTCTAAATAGTAGACATGTTAACACTGGTGAAGTTAAAGGTCACATATAATATGGCCAGAGTCAGCAAAATGTGACCAAAGTAATGCAAACTCTGATAGGGACATAAGAATATGGGTCAACCACAGTCAACAGTTGGAGCCCGGGTGGAGACGTGGACTACACATGGGGTGGCTAACCTTAAACTCAGCGGATTGAACACAGCAGATGCTTGCCAGGAGAAAGATTCGGCTTTCTGCTCCTGCTAACCATTGACTCGCAGCAAAAACAAAACAAAAAAACCAACAACAATAGACGCCTCGGAAACCCACAGGGGCAACTCTCCTATACGCTTGTCAGGAGGCAGAATTGACAAGACGGCGGTGCATCTGCTTGTGGTATGTAAATACTATAGCAAACAATTCTGATCAAGAACACTAACAACCAACAATTTGAGCATGCACAGGCAGATATGTACAGTCAGATTCAGGGGATGGCAGAATTGACCAGAACTGTAAACACTGTACCACAGATACGGGAGCGCTGTAGCGTGGTAGTTACATGTTGAGCTGCAAAATGCCAATGGACCCAGTGGTGATGAAAGCACTGGCGTGGGCCTCCATGTGCTCCTCCAGCCCACCAAGTACCTTACCAGCAAGCAGGGAGAGAGAGAATGTCCTGCTTCCAGGTAGAAAGATAGGAAGCTCCCAGAATCCCATGAGAAGGCCAAGCTCCAAAGGAGGCATCATCCAGGTGTGATCCGACTGACAAGCTAGACTCCATTTCTACATTTATTTATCAGGTTGACATGACATGATGTAACTACCACACCTTTCTGCTGTGTGAGGCAGATTGGAAAAAAAAAAAACCGTCTATATTTGTAAGCTTGCCTGTTCCTCCCTTCCATCTCAGAATGTTGGCTGCTCGGTGACCTGTCCATTCTACCTCCCTTTATGGGAAAGTCTCTGCTGGTGATTGATTTTAGAATGTACTCCCATGTTCCCAGGTTCTGAATACTATAACTAATTTTTTGATTATTTAATATAGTGTTTGTTCTGATTCAATGTTGTTTCCTTGGATGCTGTAATTTGAATGGTATAGTTAATTTTGTTATGTTAACCAGCATGTTGTAATCAGTTTTGGTTTTTGTTTTTTTTTTGGGGGGGGGAGGGGGGGGCGGGGCGCGCAGCACTGCTCTCCGGTGGTGGGAGTAGGAGGTCCAGCCCCACTGCTGGAATTGAACCTCTGTCCCAGTGGGCCGCAGTCCCGCGCACAACCACTACGCCACCAGGGCTCAGCCTTACTCTTCTTTTTTTTTTTTTTTGGACATCACTGCTCTCCGGTGGTGGGAGTAGGAGGCCCAGCCCCACTGCTGGAATTGAACCTCTGTCCCAGTGGGCCGCAGTCCCGCGCACAACCACTACGCCACCGGGGCTCAGCCCCAGCCTTACTCTTCTTGAAGTCACAATTAATCCATTAATTTTGCTTTCTGCTTCTGTTCATGCCTGCTTGAACCCTAGACAGGCAATAAATGAGTTTTTCGGTCTTAAAGATGAACTGAGATGTGTACTCGGGACTGCAATCAACAAATCGCTTTTAAATTCTAGCAGTCCAGTTATAACCGAATAAAGATTCTTCTAAATTATCAAGACATTATAATGACTGTCATTTATTTGAAATCGCAACATGTGAAAGACTGGTGGTTTGGGTTTGTTGTTTTTTTTTCTTTGACAAGCAAAAAATGGTATAGTTAATTTACACCAAAAAAAAAAAATACTGCTCCACATCAAAAGTACTTGTGAAGCAAGGGTGGGGGACGGTGGGATGACAGGCCCATTGCTGGGGGGAGAGACCAACCTTTCAGTCAGCAGTCAAATGTGTAACCCACTATGCTACCAGGGGTCCTAGGAATTGGAGAAGGCAATCTAAAGGGATACGTGTGTTTGTAGGTTGAACTTAACAAAACTTAAATCACTGGCAAAGATTTCCAAAATGATAAATGAAAGCAAATAAAATGACCCAACAAGGAGCAGAAAGGCATCACAAGCGAGACACTCTAGTCATGTGAACAAGATTTACCTTGATAGCATTGGCCTTCACCTGAGACACTTCGGCCATCCTCTGCAGGTGCATCAGCAACACCTGCTCAGTGAGGTCATTCTCAGGCAGGAAGTACTGATAGACATCATACTGCAACCTCCACCTAGAGTCCTGGCCCGTCTCAAGGTCACATGGTGGAGGGTCTGCGCCTCTAAAGTCAACCAACAAAACTGAACATAAATCTCTCGTGGTGAAAATCCTGTCTACAGAAAGGAACCAAAGCTCCAGTTTTGTGCTCCTGCAATAGCTGAAATTTATCCGCCATCTCTTGCAGAGCCAGGACTGGGGAGAGGCAGCGTGGCCAAATGATCAGATTCTGAGTTCAGCCAGGCCGGCAAAGGCCAGCTTTGCCATTTGCTAGAGGGCTGCCAGTGAGCAAGTCACTTACCATCAGCCACCACTAGGGAATCTCTGGAAAACAAGAACCATCACCACTTCCTCGGAAAATTACGACAGTAAAATGGCAAAGAATAAACAGCCCTGCACGCCACAGACGATGCACAACCAGTGCTGTCAAGCTGAGTCCAACTCAGGGCACCACCACATATGTCTGATTAGGACTGTGCCCCAAACAGCTCCCCATGGCTGATTGTTCTTCAGAAGTAGATGGCCTGACCTTTCTTCTGCTGCGCTGGTGAATGGACTCAAACCACTAAGTGTTCAGTTAGCTAAAGGAGCACTCAAATGTTAGCAATGGTTAATATTAAAGTAAAAGTCAAGGCAGGACTTTTGTCAAAATAATGAAACCCTAATAAAAATACAAAAGTGTTTCAGAGTGTAGAATGCTTTTGCTATCTAAAAAATTCTTTATAGTAAGTCCTCTAAGACATTAAGCCTCTGGGTATTCAAATAATGAAGTTCATAAGAATGGAGATGGAAAACAATCATTGTGAATGAGAACGCAAATATTAGTAGCAATGTTTAAATTATACCAATTCAAGACAGATTAAAAATGTATATACTATTTCAATTTTACTAAGCAAGACCTATCGATTTTGAAAAAGTTCCCCAGGATCTCCATAACAGTTATTCACACATGATCAAAAGCAGACATACCTTGCATAGCCTAGGTTTGCTGGGGCAAACTTGATGATCGTTTCAAAGAAATTATACTCCACGTAAATGTTAGGATCGATATCTAAATCAAACTCTAAATTACAGCCGCCTGGGATAGGATCTAGAAATAATAAATAATAACAACAAGTTACTGAACATAACTCTTTTAAGTCCAAATTGTACTTACAAAAATAAACCAGTAATTTTTTTATAAATCATTTTATTGGGGGCTCATACAACTCCCATCACAATCAATACATTTGTCAATTGTATGCAGACCATATTTGCACACTTGTTGCCATCATCTCTCAAGATATCCTCCCTCCATTTAGGCCCCCAGGACCAGCTCCCCATTTTTCCCCTCTCTCCTTATTCCCCTCCCCCTTTAAGCCAGTAATTTTATAAGAACTCAGTTAAAGGTCCTCAAAACTTCTAGTCTTAACAAAAAGAGGCTAAAGAGGATAAAGTTAACTCAAGTTCAGAGCTCAAGAGCCAGAGTCAAATACAATTGATTCCATGATGAAGGGAACGATTCGAAGCTTTATGAACCTGGCCAACAGTTTCAACCACTTGTGGGCAGCTGTAGATAATAAGTAAATGAGTACACATGACTGTATTCGAAAAAACCCTTTATGTACAAAGACAAGCAGAGAGGTGGACTTGGCTCCAGAACTGTCGTTGGCCAGCCTCTTGCTTGAGTCTGCGAATGGGTTTCAGGATCTCCAAGGACACCCTACCATTGTCAAATAATTGAATTGTACATTTCCTGGGAAGATAAGTTTTTATTAGGTTTTGTGTCTTCAAAAAAGCACACGCACTAAGAAATTAAAAATAGAAACAGTGCCAAAGGGAAAAGAAGCTCCTTGAGTGCTAGAGAAAGGGGTATCCCTTTATCATACACTGCTTCTACCAGGGAAAGGTCTGGTACTACCCTCCCATCTGCTCTAGTCTGATATATGCAAAGAGTGAAGAAAAAAGTCTCCAAGACTCCCATCATTTTATCGAAGAAGCTTTTGGGTACTGAATGAAAAACAAAATGAAACAGGAGCACTTTGTAGCTAGAGCAGTTTTTCTTATTAGAAACCCTACCTATGACATGTAAAAGGAAGGTTCACGGAGTCACGGGACATGAATTAGCTCGCCTCCACATGAAGAGTTATACACGGTAGATAGCTGCTGAAGAGGTGAGTGTAGGCAGACGAGGGCAAACCAATTTCACGAGGGCTCTGATCACAATTTCGTACCCTCCTACCACCATTCCCCCAGCTGGCTCTTAGTTGTCACAAATGATTGGATTTCTGATGGTTGACTTCTCCTGGCCAGAGGTGGAATGGAAAGAGGCAGTGCAGATATAATAAGTTCAGTATCATGTAGAATCATCTTCAAAATGCTGTGATCCTTTCTTTACGCTCCTTTCCCTGAATTTTTAAATACGAATTTTCAGCTACGAAGGCCTAGAAGATGATATGCACTTTAATTGTGTCCATAATTTTGTTTGGTAACAGTGTTCTGGTGGGAGATTAGAGAGACTGGTTTCTTTTCTTACCATGTAAGTACCACTTTGCTACAGATAACATTTTTGTTCCTCGACCTTAGTACTTTTTAGGTTCTACCTCCTTTTTTGGGGGGAAGGGGGGGCTATCACTGCCCTGGTGAGAGGAGGAAGCCCAGCCTTGCTCCTGGAGAGCTGCTGCTGGATTTGAACCGCCAACCCCGTGGGTCGCAGTCCCACACCCAACCACTATGCCACTGGGGCTAAGCCCGGTTCTACCTCTTTTTTTTTTTTTTTTTTCAAATTAGGCATCATTGCCCTCAGGTGGTGGGAGTAGGAAGCCCAGCCTTTGCTCCTAGGATCTGGAATTGAACCTCCAACCCAGTGGGCCGCAGTCCAGCGCACAACCACTACACCACCAGGGCTCAGCCCCCGGTTCTACCTCTTATGAGCCATTGTTCCCTCATCTTAGCTTTACCGCCAGACCTGAAAAGTAGTCTTCATGTCCTCACTCAGACTCACTCTTCAGCTGCTGGAGTCTAGTTATCGTCCGTACTGCTCCACTAAAAATTACTCTCATGACGAGTCACCACTGACTCGTACTTGTCCGATCACGTGGGCAATTTCACTCACATCTCTCGACCTCTCTCACTGGTGTACTATGTACTATTTACTACTCCTTGCTAAGGCACAGCCCTGGCTCACCCCGTACAACAGGTCTGCCTCGTAGCCTTGGGACTATTCCTCAGCAGTTTGTATCTCCCCAGACAGTCTGCGCTATGCTAGGCTGACAAGCACATCTGCTATTACTCTTTCCCCTGAACTTACAACTAAACCCACAGACAAGCAGTCATTCAGTTAGTGTTGGCTCCACCCCTAACGGCACCCCTCCTCTCCAGGTCTCTAATTTTAAAACACTAGGCATTTCCATCTGGATGTCCTATGGGAATCTGGGATTGTGCCCTGACGTGAAATTGCTCGCGTCCCATACCAATTCCTCAAACATTTCACCACCACCACCACCCTGTCTGTCCCCATGCCCACGTGGCACGGTAACCTCCCAGCTTTGTATCACAAGGTTTTCAGCGGCTCCTTCCTCCAAAGTGGGGAGCTGAGTGCTTCGGAAGACCGATGAGAAATCGATGCATCTCGATTGTGGTGCCTGTGGTATACAGGATATACCACAGACCACTAAAAGGACACACAGCCCTATCTCGGATGAAGTTCAGCCAGAATGCCCCTTAGAAGCAAGCATGGCAAGGTTTCGTCTTACAATCTTTTGGACACGTTGTCGGGAAACTTCAATCCCGGAGGAAGGACATCAAGCTTGGCAAAGTGTGGGGGAAGCAAAAAAGAGGAAGGCCCTCAACAAAAGGGACTGACCCCGTGGCTGCATCCATGACTGGACAACAGGAACAAGCGCGAGGGTGGTGCCGCGCCAAGCAATGCTCCTTTCTGTTTTACATGGGGTCGCTATACGGTGGACCCACTCCCTGGCACCTCACAATAGTCACCACATCTCCCCACGACCCCGTGGGAACTCCCAGTTCCACCCTCCTATCATCCATAACAGCTCAGGCCCATCCCTTCGTCTCCACCTCTCTCCTTGAGACTTAGATTCTCATTTCTCACTTTGAAAGGTGTGGGGCGCTGATTCTGCCAGACCCTTTCCGACCCACCCCACACTGGCATTAGAGTTTGTGTTGTGATAAAGCAGATTGCATCACTTCTCTGCTTAAAAATTCTGTGTTTCCCCCTGAAGCCCATAGAACAGAATGAAAAATCTCCGATGGTGTACCAGGTTCTCCACACGCTAGTTCCATCCACATCCACACAAACCTCGCTCTCCCATTATACCTTCCTCTCCCACACCTTCGTGGTAGTGCTTCCCCTGCCTCCTCTGCCCAGAACAGCCAGCTAAAGGGTTACAGGTTATGTCTTCTCTTTCCATTACTTCTCCAAGGGATCCTTAAGTGTTTTTCAGAATGAAAAAATGTATTTCTTTAGTCTCTACCAAGGCTTTCAATCATCATGCTAATTTCATCTTACTAGTAAACCCTGATTCAATAAATTACACTTACTTGAGGTACTTTTATAGTTCTAAAATTTCATCAGCATGTCCCATATTTTGCTGATCTTTCCAGAGAGGAATGGAGAAGCTTACTTACCTCTTTCTGAGTAGGAGAGAGGAACAGCTATATTTTGAACAGGTTCAGCATCTGCAGATTCTAAGTACCATGTGCAAATACTCTGCTCTGGTCTCAGAAGGAAAACCAGCCCTACGTCAGTACCCGTTCCTGAAGTACTGGGAAGGAGAGTCTGCAGTCAGGGGGAGAAAAAAAATAGTAATAAAACATACATATGTGGAAACATGTGCAAATGTGCTTGATACAAATGATGTACTGAATGTTGTAGTAGCTGTAAGAGCCCCCAATAAAATTTAAAAAAATAAATAAATAAAAATAAAACATACATATATCATGAATGAGTCTAATAAATTAAAATTAAAGGGGAGGCACAAACAAACAGACATTTCTCTTAGACAATTTAAAGTTTGTGCTTTTTTCTCCTAGCCTACGTACACGGGGCCACACATACATGTCGAGGAATTCCTTGGCCCGCATCTTTGCCCAGCACTATCAGAAGCACAGTGAAATTCCCACACTTTTCTAGCTAACAGAATTAAGATGGATGGACTAGGTCAAGTATTAGGAGCCCTGGTGATGCAGGGGGTAAAGCATTGGGCTGCTAACCAAAAGGTCAGTAGTTTGAACCCACCATGTCTCAAGTATTCAGACTAACAAAACAGAGCATACCCCGGGCCTCAAGGCAATGACATACTAAAACATGTACTATTTGATATGTGTTTCTATATGTATATGCCATGGAACTGTCCACATAATCACAATAATAAATTTATGCCTCAGCCCAGAGTTTCTTGTGCCCCTTTGTCATTCTTCCTCAGAAAACCCTCCCCTTTATAGCTTCCTTCCTTCAACTGCTTGGAAAATATTTCGAACAATAAAGAGCTAAGGGGTACTGGGTTCAGAATAAGGAGGAAAACGGCCAGAGACTTTTTCTTTCAAGCTTTTAAATTTACGAGTGAAGTGGGATTTATCAAGCAGTTCTCTCATTTTTTTCCATCCCAGGACGTTCAACAATTCATCGACCCTCCCACCCACGCCCGATGATCTCTCCCACTTGGAGTCGATGGAGCACTGGATGTGTGCAGTGGCTACACGTTGGCCTGTGGCCCCCGGGGCTGCAGTTCATAGACCAGGAGAAAGAAGCGGGTGTCTCCAATGCTGCTAACATTCATAGTACTAGAAACCCAGGGGTACTTCTACCCCATGTTACAGAATGCAGGGCGTCTATTGTAGTATAAATCTTCTCCTTCCCCGATGAATACCTGTCTACCCTCTAGCTTATAGCTTCTTCTTCCCTTCCCACCACTGCAAACCATTACAATTGGCTTCTTTGGGTAAGAAAACCTCTCCTTTTTTCTTTTTTCTTTTTTTTTTTCAATAACAGGGGTTTCATACAGTATGTGCCCTTTTGTGTTTGACTAGCTTCATTCAGCATGATACCGGTACTGTCCAAATCCATCTGCCATGAGGTGTTTCCGTTTTATTCTTCTTTAATGATGCATGTTCCACTGTACAAACGTATGTACCAAAGTGTATTTACCCATTCGAGCTGTGAGTCGAGCTGTGGTCAACGTGAGTGTGCACAGAGCTGTTTGTGCTGTGTTCCTTGTTTCTGTGGGGAATATGCCAAGTAACACAACTGCTGAGTCACATGGTATTTCTATTCTTAGTTGTTTGAGGAAACATCACACTGCCTTCTACAATACTTGTGGTGTTTTACAGTCTTTCCAACAATTTATGAGGGCTCTAGCCTGTCCACAACTTCCTGTAGTTGTTTTTTAAGTCTTGTTTGGTTTGGTTTTTCAGTTCTGTGGTGTGGTGGCTCTCACCATTGTTTTGACTTGCACCTCTCAGAAAGCAAATGATCTGGAGCATCTCTGTACTACGTTTGTCAGCTCCCTGGCTGTCTTCTCTTGTAAACTGTTCAGGTCCTCCACTCATTTTTAATTGGGTTATTCACCTTTCTCTTGCTGAGGTGTTCTCATTTTCTATAGTCTTATTTTTCTTTTTACAAAATGCCACTGTTGGGCTGAGCCCTGGTGGCATAGTAGTTGAGTGCAGGACTGCGGCCCACTGGCTTGATGGTTCAAATCCAGCAGCAGCTCTCCAGGAGCAGGGCTGGGCCTCTCACTCCCACCTGAGGGCAGTGATGCCAAAAAATGGCATTGTCAAAAATGTGTTCCCAGTCTGTGATTTTTTTTTTTTTTTTTTTAGTGAAACCGTCTGGTGCACCTAAGTTTTTTTTACGCTTAGATTTTAATCCATCTTAAGTTTGTTTATGTATATGGCAGTAAGGTATGGGTCCTGCAAATAGAATCCGCTTTTGCCTCCCTCATTGTTAAAGAGCTATTTTTTACTATGATTTGTCAAAAAAAAAATTAGTTTCCTGAAGGTAGATGGATTTATTTCTGGGTTCTCTATTTCATTCCATTGGTCTACATAGTTCTCATTGTACCAGTACTAGCTTGTTTCAACTATCACGGTAGTGTTGCAGGTTTTGAGAATGGAAAACCTTTTGAAGTGCTTTGCTTATCGTGATCAGTTTTTGCACCTCTTTAGAGAATGACTCTGGGATCTAGATCAGGAAAAGAATTATAAGACAAGGCTTTTTACTCCCATAAATAATTACAGGCTGGGAAACCCACAGGGGCAGTTCCACCCTTATAGCGTTGCTATGACTGGGCATCAAGTCGATGGTACTGAGTAGCAGTTTGGGGGGTTGAGTTTTATATAGTATTGACATTTTTTAAGTTTGTTTGTGTAGATGGCAGTAAGGTATGGGTCCTGCAAATAGAACCCTTCTATTTGCAATGATAAGCCTTCTTATCCAGGAACAAGGTATCTTTTTCCATTTATGTGGGTCTCTTGGGTTTTTGTAATGTTCGTTGTACAAGTCTTTTGTTTCTCTGGTTAGATTTCCTAAGTGTTGCATCTTTTTGGAAGCCAGTACAAATGGTGTTGTATTCTTGATTTCTTTCTTAGATCTTTATTAGTTGATATATAGGAATCTAATTGATTTTTATAGCGAGATGTTGTATCCTGACACATTGTCAGGTCTTTCAATTAGTTCCAACAATGTCTTGAGTCTTTAGAGTTTTCTACTTATAGAATCTGATCATCTACAGTTTTACTTCTTTGCTAATTTAGATGCCTTTGATTTATTTTTGCTGTCTAACAGCTATGAGACTTCTAGCACAACAGTGAATAAGAGTGGTGATAAAAGAAATCATTGTATTCCCATTCACAAAGGGAATTCTTTCAGTATCTCCCCATTTATTGGCCACTGGTTTTGCACAAATCCCCTCTATTATGTTATGGAATTGCCCTTCTATTCTTATTTTGTTGAATGTTTTTGATCAGGAATGGGTGTTGGATTTTGTCAAATGTCTTATCTCTGTCAATTGATATGATCATGTAGCTTCCCACCCCACCCCCCTTGTTTCATTTATATGGTAGATTACATTGACAGGTTTTGTAATGTTGAAGAACCATCATTACAATACCTGGAATGAATCCCGCTTTGTCCTGGTGTATTATTTATTATTATTATTATTATTACTATTTATTATTATTTCTACTGGATAAGGTTTTGTTGAGAATTTTTGTAGCTATGTCTATAAGGGATGCATATCTATACTTTTCTACTCTGGTGTTGCCTTTTCTGGTCTTAGTACAAGGATGATACCTGCCCATAAAAATGTAGGACTTTGCCATACTTTTTACATTCTACAATAGTTTGAGTAGAATCGGTGCCAACTCTTCTTTAGTCTTTTGTAGGATTTCCCAGGGAAGCCTTCTGACACTGAACTTTTTTTTTTGGAGGGGGGGGGGGTTTAATTAATGACCAGTTCGATTTCTTCTTTTGTGAGGGGTCTGTTCAGTTGTTTTTTTTGTTTTTTTTTAAGCAGGTAAGGTGTTTCTAGAAATTTGCCCAGTTCTTCTCTAAGTTTCCAAACTTGCTGGTCCATCATAGTATTGAATTATTTTTTTAACTTCAGTTCATTCTGTTGTGGTGTCATGATGGCATTCATTTTGATTCTTACTAGTAATATCTGCATCTCGCTTTTCTTTTCCTTTGTTTGGTTTGCCAGTGGTTTGTCAATTTTGTTAATTGTTTCAAAGACCTAACTTCATCTCTTATTGTTTCTTTATTGCTTTTGCTTTCTGTCCATTTCTTTCTGCTCTAATCTTTATTAACACTGGGTATAATGGACATTTCTTTTATTTCTTCCAGATTTCTTCTGGAAAATAGCAGGTAAAAATCATCACAGCCCCACTAGATCACTGGTTCCCAAATATATTGGGGGAAAACTTCCTCCAGTAAGCAATTAAAAACTTTTGTAGTATAGCCTATAATCCAAGATAAAGTATAGAAATCTATTTTTGCAGCCCGTCCTAAGCCATTTTAATATCTCTCAGGTGGCAAAATCACCCACTCTGTGAAACACTGCACTACAGTTAAAAGAAATATAAAATAAAGGAAATCATAAAGAAGGCTTACACTAAAATGAGACGGTGAGCGCAGCAGACGCTCCTCACACACCCAGTCCTGCTGTGCTCAAGGGAGGACCCGGTCTCAAAAGTTAGCAAGGCAAAATCTTTGATCATTTATTTGTTTACTTTGTCTTTACCTTAGAAAAAGACACCGTTGTATTCTGATACTGCGAATGGATTTGGAAAATAAGAAAAGTTGCATTGGTGGAAATGTGACGCAAAATAGCTTCCTCTGGGAAGGGCCTGCTGAGCTTGAAGTATGTAAATTTTCCCAAAGAAAATTCAAGAAGGCCTGCAATGGAAGAAGTTTTTTTCATTATGACACCTATAATAGAGATATGTAGAAACCATATAGGCAAACACACATTCAATCCCTAGAAAACCAATTGAAGTAAATATTAGGTCTACCCCTATTTTATAAACAGTTGAGGATGTGAATCCTAAAGAGGTGACGTCTCCCAGAGTCACTATATAGTGACCCAGAGTCACTATAAACTAACGAGAAAAAGTAGTAAAAAAAAAAAAAATGAACATTTTCAGTGATAAGGTCCCTCAGGGTCCCCACTCTGAGAGCACCCAGCACAATTCTATCAGAGCAATGTCTGCCAGTTTAAGGACTACCACCCCAAAAGGGCCATCAGCAAGCAGGAATGGCATTAAAGATCAGTGCTGATAGCACAGACACTGCTGGTATCTTATGGTAAATTCTGCGTCAGCGCAGAATGGAGACATTGAGCTGGCTTCAGTTCCAACCCTTCATGTACCAGCTGTGCGACTTTGGTCACGTGACTTAATTTCCTTTAGCTTCTTCACTTCGTTTGTCAAACGAGGATTGTATTACCTCGCAAACTAAATCTGTCATCACTATTAGGCAGTGTTCATATCAGGTGCTTTCCAGTCAGGAACCACAGGCATTATGGGAAAAGGGTTTTTTTTTAAAGGGATTCAAGATCAAAGTTGACATGAAAGAGAGTTTATAACAAGAACAGTTTTCCACACCTCACCTAGTTCTCCTCCATCTGGAGACTAGCTGCCTTGGTCTGCATGTGTTCACTTACTCACTCAATGCATGCATGAGTCTGTGTTTTTTTTCCCTAACTGCACATCAGCTTTTTCTTTTTCCAACCTCATTCCCAATCCATACAATGAGATTTTTTCCGCTGTGATCCTGGATTACCCACTCCACCCATTCCTCAGCCTAAGTTAGTACACCTCTCTGCATAAGAAACACAAGAGCGCCTATGAATTACTACATAAGCACCGGTAGAGATGCAAACCTAAAACAAAAAAATTATTTCAATCTAATATGAATGGAAAGGAATCCCATATTTAAAGGGACCAGACATCCCAGTTTTTAACAATTCAACAACATCTTACAGCCTTTTAAAATTAAAATAAATATATTACAATACTATTTTTGTGTTCTATGAACATTTTTGTTGCTCCATATAGACCAAATTTTTAATCAAGAACCTTTCCACCTCTCCCCGGTCAATAGTGTCCCGCTTAAAATCTGGCCACTTTATCTATAGTGGAGCTACCATTTTAGAAGAAAATTAGAGCCAGTTGGGGATAAGCAGAAACCACTCCATAGAATACATAGTTTAATATTATGTGGCTGATTAAAAAGGGGGGTGGGGCTGTTAGGAATGGTCAAATCGAGGGAAGAAAGCCAAACAAAAAATATTGATAGAATCAGAATGCTGAGGGCTGAGCCCGGAGGCGTAAGTGGGTGAGGGCGGGACTGCGGCCCGCGGGCTTGGCGGCTCAAATCCAGCCGCGGCTCTCAGGAGCGGCACTGGGTAGCGCCCACGACCACCAGAGGCAGTGAGGGCCCCCCCCCCAAAAAAAAAAGAATCAGAATGATGGCGAGTTGCTACAATTTTCCCCCAAAACTGTGAAGTTAATTGCTACCTTCATGATATAAGGTTTTTGAAAGTTGCTAGTGGAAAATACATATTGGAAGTAACCATTTAATTTCTAAAAGCCCAGACAAAATTCTAATGGTTGTGACAAGGATAAATGAAGGTGGCACTTCTTTTATTTGGCAACCAGAACAGTCGAAACGGGGACAGTGTTGGAGTAATGGAAAGTGGGGAGGGGAGCCTAGAAAAGGTGCTATTTGAAAGACTGTATATTTGTCTAACACAATAAAACGGGTTTCTATCTTTTCATTTTTCCAATCACCGTGATTATCTCAGGGAGTCAAACTGCACATAAATTTAAATGGCTGTCGAGAAATAGCACTAAAAATGTTTCATATATTGCACTTAAATTTGGTCTCCTTGGGCTGAGCCCCGGTGGCATAGTGGTTGTGCGCATGACTGCAGCCCACTGCGATGGAGGTTCGATTCCAGCTTCACGGAGCAAAGGCTGGGCCTCCTACTCCCACCACCGGAGGGCGGTGATGCCAAAAAAAAAAATTTGGTCTCCTCTCTCCCCCGTGTTCCAAGTCTTAAAACTACCCACAACATTCTAGCCTGCCCAATTGAGACCAGTCTCTGCTTTTCTGGAAATTAGATGTTTCCCTTCCTTAAGTTGTCAAAGGCTTCACACTGCTATCTTGACTTTTCTCATTCACACCATCTTTTCCTTCAGTTTTCTCCACTATCCCCTATTCAACAGATAAGAGCACTTACTGAGCACTTGTGGATTAGTCCCTTTGGTTCTTGGGTATCAAGAAGAACCTGGCACAAGTCAGCTCATCATGGAAGTCAGCCTACCCACTGCCATGGAATCCACCCACAGGGACCCCACAGAGCAAAGAAGGACAGCTCCTTGAGGTTTCTGAGGCTGTACACCTTTATAGGTACAGGCAGCCTCACTGTTTTTTATATCTCCAACTTATAGTTAGCAGCCCAATGCCTACCCCGGATTAGCCAACACTTAAATGATTGTCACCAATCGGCCCTGAAGCACCATACTGTCCTGTTTTGATAATCCTGTCTGTCTCCCCTAACATTGGTCTTGAATCCAATACTACACCAATGTCATGCGGCCATCAACTAGAGGTGTCTTTGATAACTTCTTAATCTTCCTTTAACTTAGCAACATTGGAGAACCTGATGCGAAAGCATGGGATGGGGTGGGACCCAAAGTCCATCTGTAGACAGTTGGACCTCCCCTCACAGAAGGGTCACAAGGAAGAAACATGTCAGCCAGGGTGCAATATAACACTCATGAAAAACACAACATCCCTCTAGTTTTTTAATACTTCCTCCCCACAACTATCATGACCCAGTTCTCCCTTACACCTCCTGCTAGACCAGAGCGTGTACATTGGTACAGGTTAAGAGTTTGCAACATATGGAATCCAGGACAGAGAAACCCCCTCGGGAACAGTGATGGGAGTAGCAATATCATGAGAGTAGGGAAAAGGTAGGGATAAACAAGGGAAAAACAGAGGAACCAATCACAATGATCAACATATAACACCACCACCACCACCACCCCCAGGGACAAACAACAGAAATGTGGGTGAAGGAAGACAGAAGACAGTATAAAATATCAAAATAACAATTATTTACAATTTAAAAGGAGCTGATACCAAGGGCTCAAATAGAAAAAAAAATGCTTTGAAAATGATGACATGCACAAATGTGATTGATACAATTGATATATGGACTGGTATAAGAGTTGTAAGAGCGGGGCTGAGCCCCGGTGGCATAGTGGTTGTGCGCGGGACTGCGGCCCACTGGGACGGAGGTTCAATTCCAGCAGTGGGGCTGGGCCTCCTACTCCCACCACCGGAGAGCAGTGATGCCCAAACGGAAAAAAAAAAAAAAAAAAAGAGTTGTAAGAGCACACAATAAGATTATTTTTTTAAAAAGCTAGTAAATAGGCTGAGCCCTGGTGGCTTAGTGGTAGTTTGTGGGACTGCGGCCCACAGGGTTGACAGTTCAAATACAGCAGCAAGGCTGGGCTTGCTACTCCCACCAGGGCAGTGATGCCACAAAAAAAAAAAAAAAGCTAGTAAATAAATACAGAACAATGGGTATCAATAATATAACTGGTGGAACTATCAAAATAGAAGTATTAAAAGCAGGTCTCTTTCTGCGTGTGTATTGTGATTTTTTTTCTTCCCACATTTCCTGTTTCTAAATTTTCTATAGTGACCTTTAGATATTCTTATCAGAATGAACTTGCAAGACTAACATTCTTACAGTCACAAGTTTTATCTTAAGTCTACATCTGATACAAAATAGAGGCATACTCTCCACAAAATGGGGGGGGGGGGATGTGTGCTCTGCCACTTATTTTTTGTTTGTTTTTTTTGTCTGCCATAAAATGGTAATACTTTGGGGGGGCATTTCTATGAGAAGCAAATTGCTCAGAAACAGTCACTAATAACAGACTATATCTTTTATGGTTTTCAGGGCTTCCTCAGCTGTGAGCATGCATACATACTTTTGCAAACAGAGCTGAAAAGAAATATAAGACTATTTGGCATAGCCTATTTGATTGGGTCTTAGGTATCTTTCCATAGCGTTATAGATAATTCTTGCTTTGACCATTTTAAAAGCTAAGTAGTGTCTCCTATGTATAGCACAACAATCCCCCACTGATGATCCTACAGGTTGCTACCAGTCCAGTATGAAAAAGAAATGAGTAATTACTATTTCTGCATTTCTGGAAAAAGTTACTCTAAAAAACATGTTAGGCAATAATTTTATTTAACTGTGTGTGTGTGTGTGTGTGTGAAAGAGAGAGAGAGAGAGAGAATTGCATATGACCTTGGGTCTTAAATAATTAAACTGAACATATGCCTTTTTCTATTTACCTAAGAAAATAAAAGTTAACAAGCATATGAGAATATGGAAGATCAGGACTGAAAAATTAAGCTGGAGTTTTTGCATCTGACTTCTTCAAGAACTTTATCTGTAAGGGGGGGCGTGGGGGGGGGCCCAGTATCTATCCTGGATGCCCTGTGTTAGGAAGGAGAAAAAGTATCCTTGGCAATTCAAGGACAGTTTCAACTTTCAGCTATTACTTCCTGAATCTTCTAAAGGCTACAGGAAGATAATAACGCACTATGGCTTCTCTTTTCCACACCAAAGCCGTTCCACACCACACTGTCATCAAATCCATTCTAACGCCTACAGACCACTGAGGACAAAACAGAACTTGCCCCTGAGGGCTTTCCAGACTGCCAATCTCCATGGGAGTCGAAAGCCTGTCTTTCTCCCGGGAGAGCTGATTTCAAACTGCCTGCCTGGCACAGACACCCCACACACAACACAGCCCACTAAGCTCTCAGGGCTCTACAGAACCAGGTGGAAGCCACATGATAAAGGGAAGGGCGCTGTATACATTTTTTTTAAGGATCACTTTACAAAACAGTAGCAGTATGAAAAACAGATTATCTCTGGGCGCGTATGTTATTTCAATCACTCTCTTGGGCCGCAATCCATCCATCCATCCATTGTGTCGAGCATATTTGTGCTTTTGTTGTCATCATCATTTCCATAACATTTTCTTCCTTGGTATCAGCTCATTTCCCCCTCCCCCCACCATCGTGAACCCTTGATAATTCATAAAGTTTCTTTTCTCATGTCGTATACTAACCAATGTCTCCCTTCACCCACTTTTCTACTGGCCATCTCCCTGGGGAGGGCGAGCTATATGGAGCCTAAGACATTAGTGAGAAAGAGATGTGGAAGTAGATAGTGGCAAAGTGGGAACAATATGGCGAATAAATAAAAGCTAAGGGACCGTACACTTCTAAATAAAATGGTGACTTTTGTTTTATTTCTATTTCACACACACAAAAAAACACATACAGAGAATTACATAATTTACACACCCGAGAAACCACCAACTAGGGCAAGAAAGATCATCTCAGATTTCTTCAGTCACTACTTGTCTTCCTCTGCCACAGAAGTAACCAGCTTCTAACATAGCAGATGGGTTTTGCTTGCTTCTGAAATTTAATTAAATGAAAGCAGACTGCATAATTTTATTCCCTCCGGATCTCGGTTCCCACATGATAAAATGGAGATGCCAGTGCTGCAAGCCTCACTGGGCTGCTTAATAACAGCCCAGTGCTAAACAATAAAGCATCATTAACATCAAAAAAAAAAACCATCATTAACATCCATTAGTTTTCAAGTGCTTCAGGAGCACATCTCCTCCTTATTTAAAAAAAAAGTCAGATAATTACTATAGCCACCATTCTTATTAAAAGCATGAGGAGTCATCTGAAGTACCTGCTGATGATCAAGAATTGCAGCCACTGGTATGGAATACAATTGAATGTATAGAAAACCAAAATCCACGCAACTGGACCAATAAGTAACATCATGATCAATAGAGAAAAGATTGACATGGTCAAGGATTCTGTCTTGCTTGGATCCACAATCAATGCTCACTTGAATCCATAGTCAGTGTTCATGAAAGCAACACTCAAGAGATCAAAGGGTGCGCTGTATTAGGTAAATTTGCTGCACAAGACCTCTTTAAAATGTCCGGGACTGCGGCCCTCAGGGTTGGCAGTCCAAATCCAGCAGCAGTTCTCGAGAAGCAAGGCTGGGCCTCCCACTCCCACCAGGGGGCAGTGATGCACCCCCCAAAAAAAGACCTCTTTAAAATGTTAAAAAAAAAAGTATGGATGTTACTTTGAGAATTAAGGTGCACTTAGCTCAAGTCCTAGAAATTTCAATCACTCTCTATGCATGTGAAAGTTGTACATTGAATAAGGAAGACAGAAAATGAATTGATGACTTTGAATTGTGGTGCTAGAGAAGAATATTGAAAAGTCCCGTGGACTGCTGAAAGCACAAAGAAATCTGTCTTGGAAGAAGTACAGCCAAAAAAAAAAAGAAGTACAGCCAAACTAAAGGGGAAAGTTTACCAACACATAATTCTCCACATCAAACATAGGTGAGTTTTTATTTACTCTTACATTGGCAGGCTTAACCACGTAAGAATCACTTCAGATTTCTCTTATATATACCTGCAGTTTGATTAAAAGCTACATGGTCTCCAAATACATAAGACCAGAAGGAAGCCTTCTGAAGAACATGTGCCTTCAGGTTTCACACGTGGAGAGTCGTAAAGGGACAGGTAAGAAAGGCAGTTTCAGCACCACATTGATCTGACCGGAGAACAGGAGTCCTGCATTCCTTCCAAGTGGGGCTTACATTTTATGAGCCATGAGATCTTGTGACTTTGAGTATAGGAAGAAAAAAGACAGCACATCAAGTATGAATGATATTACAGGGCAAATAGCAAACATCAAGACCTTGCTCCTTAGAGGCAAGGATGGCAAGACAGCATCTTTTATACTTTGGACATAGGGTCAGGATGTCATTCCTGGAGAAGGGGATCCTATTGGTAAAAGTCAACGGGCAACGATGAAAGAGGAAGGCCCCTAGTGAGATGGGTTGAGACGTGGCTGAAACAATTTGAACTGTGATGCTGGAAGGACCAGGTAATGTTTTGTTCTTTTGTGCCTAGGGTCACTATGGGTCAGAACAATAGTCACAGTAAGCCATGTGTTAGAGAACAGACCTACCCCAAAAGCTTCCTTTTGCCATAACCTTTAGGGGATCAGATAGATACCAGGCCCTTCTCCCGTAGAGTAGCTAAGTGGGTCTGAGTTATCATACTTCTGCAGTCAGAAGCATCGACAGGGCACCCCCGGTGGGCTCCTTATGGCCTACCAAGAAAGCTCATGGGAAACAGGGAACAGACATTTCCAGAAACACTTGGCACATGATAAGCACACAGCTGAGGAAAAGACTTACACAGAAGTGACCATAAAAAAATACTGAAAGTCATAGTCAAAATGTCTTCAACAATACACAAAAAAACAATGCACAGACTTGGCAATGGAAGACATGGACTCAATATGCATCCTTAAAAACAGAAACTATGCCTCACCTTTAAGCCTTCTGGGAGAAACATTTGATGAGGCATAATGAGATCTTGTGACTTTGAGTGTAGGAGGAAAAAAAGACAGCCCATGAAGTATAAATGGTATTACAGGGCAAATGGCAAACATCAAGACCAAGTATTTACACATGCTGTAGCTTTCTTCTAAAAAGCAGTGACTCTAATAAAAAATAAATCATAAAAATAAAAAGCAGTGACTCTCCTTTTGCTGCCAAGTATATTTTGCCCCTATTTCACTCATAGAACATTCCGTTTCTCATATTCATTTTTTTCTTGCCAATAATTTTATTTTACAAAGAACTCAATCCTAAACTTTTCTTAGTTGGATCCTAACTTTAAAACCTTGAAAAACCTCCAACCCTTTATTCTTTGACCACTCTTACTAAAATTCACCTCCTATTTACCCCCAATGTTTAAATGTTAGTACATCAATCAAATTCCAGAAGAGCTCTGTTCTCAATTCATCAAATGGACTATTAAAAATTAAAATGGAATAAAAAATGGTTTGGCTACATGAGCTGGCCAGCAAACCACAGAAGAGTCCCTCCCAATTTTCTGTTTTATCTTATGAATTCATGTTTGCCCCAAAAGTTGAAAGGAAATATAAAATACTCTTTTCACTTATTTCTGAGAAACAGGATAACTTGGAATTAACTACACAAGTATCCTGTTGCCTTTCAGGGCTACTAATCAACTATCAATAACACAAACTCGAAAAGGCCATCCTGACAACCTGTCCTACTGCAATTACATTGTCATTCCATGTGAGTTCCTGGCTATGAATCTAAAACAATAAAAGCAAGTGATAAAGACAGTAGAGAACTGATTCCAAAACAAGACAGGTCACAGAAAGCACCTTCCTCAGACATTCTAGGAACTTGGCCAGCTGTTAGTAATTTATTGTCAAGACACACTGAAACGACACAGGCTAGTTATGCAGTCGCTCACTTCTTCAGTTTGTATCATGATCAGAATTTCCCAACAAGGATGACACAAGTTTGGAATTAATCTCCCTGTCGATGTTTATTTTTCAGATGTGGAGAATGTCACTTTTTTAAAAAATCCCATAGTACTTTCCCATAGTAATGCACGGCACAAGAAGGCACCCTGCTGAGGAAATTCCAGTGCTACACTCACAGAGAAAGTCAGGTGAGATGATGCCTAGAAAATTTTATTTCTCAAATTAAGACGCGAGTTTCCGCCACTCTTATGTAAAAATTTCTAAATGTGAAATCATAAAGCATCAAACCACAAGTGAAAAGGACTGGATTCTGGCTCGTGGGATCAGCAACAGTCTGATAATCTTAAAAAGAGCCAGCATCTCTCCCGCCTCCCTCTCAGGAAAGAACTCACATGGGAAGTTTAGGTACAAAGCATCATATTTGAACATGGAATTCTCCAAGCAGGAATAGCCAGGAAATGCGCAGGCAAGCACACACATCTGGGCTTCAAGCCCAGTCTAGGCAGGGGCTTGGTAAGTAACTTCTCGGGCTTTAACCGCTGTCAGTTGAGGAAAAACATGAGGAAAATTCTCTCAGGGCACCGGGAGGATTAAATAACATTGCATATGAAAAATGACCGGCACTTATTTTTTCCAGGCAGTTCCCTGGACAAAAACAATTTGCCTTTTCAACAGCTAATTAGCAAGCAAAGGTGCTAGGGTCCCGCTTACACAAGAGGTGTTCATAACGCACTCAGGAACACGATGGCGTTATTCAGAAAACAGGCTTTAGGAATTTTCACTAGCCCCTTCTGGTCAACACAAAACTAAGACTGTGCTTGACTGCACTGGACAGCTCGTGATTCTCAGGCGAGCACAATGAGTTGTTCACAATGGCTATCAACAAGCCACTATCTGTCGCTACCATCCATGCACCCTGCGCGTGATCCACGATCCAAAGTCCCATTCTGGCTTCGCTTTTCCACACGACCGATGTGAAAGGCATCTCGTGTAAAATCCCGCGGCAGCCTAAGAGAACCATTCATCGTAAAACCTGGAATTTTGCCCCAAACCTGTCCGGCGGCTCAGACGGGCCTCCGGGAAACAAAGGGGCGCGATTAAAGCCACAAACATGGCTGCCCCCCACCCTCCACCCCTACCCCAGGCAGATAAATAGAAACGATGGTATCGGCTTTTCCTAGCTGTCCATTCCTCTGGCCGAAATGAGGAGTTTGATAGTGAGGCCTCCTTAGCGATGGGCATGCCCTTCTGCCGAAAAGGACCCGGACTAGTTTAGGGAGTTCGGGGGCCAGAGTTAAACTTGGCCACTCAGAGTCCAACGGAGTCCTCTGGCGGCGCCGTCTACCAAAACTAGACCCCCAGCGGGTTTTGACCTTGCAAGGCCTTTGGAAATGCAAAAGTAATTTGGGGTTACGGCGCGCGGCGTCTCCGACCTTACCCTCACTGCAGTTCCCCACGAGTTCCGCTCCTCCGGCCACCCGCGATCCCAAGGCGAGCACCGCAAGGACCGCCAGCCGAACGAACTTCATCCCGGCCGCGGCCCGGCGGTCCAACTAGAAGATCCGAGAGGGGCGCGAGGACCGCGCCGGGGGCTCGCGACTCGCCTGCGCTACCCCGGGGCGCTCGCTCCAGGTGACATCGCCTGTGAGGGTCGCCGTCCGCGCACCTGCCAGCTGCCCCTGCGCCCGCACAAGGCTTCTGCTTCCGGAAATTAACCCCTGCGGGTCTTCCCCGCCGGACCCTTTTTACGTAATCGCGCGGAGCACGGGAGGGGGCGGGGCCTGGGAGGTTTCCGAGTCTCGCGCGCCCCCTGACGGCGCGCGGCGGCCTCCCAGTTGGCGGCGTGGCCCCGAGCGAGGACCCGGAGAGACCCCGTGAAGTTTTGTGGTGCAACACGTACCTTCCCAACTTGCAAAACCGCCTTTACAGTAAAGAAAAAAAAAGAGAAAGAGAAGAATCGGTTGCGGCCTAACGTCTTCGGACGCCTGTGCCGGCGTTTAACGGTCTTTTGCAAAAAAAAAAAAAAAAAAAGGAGGAATTTTTTTTTATTTTAAATTTTTATTATTATTATTATTATTTGAAAACGGAATCTCTTTTCAAGACTGACAGAGGTGAAGAACCAGTGGGACACGTTGGTAGGAAAATCAATTTATCCTTAGGTTCAGGAGTTTTACGAAAAAGGAGGTGCTTGAAATAAGACTGGAAGAAAAGAGAAAAGAGGGGAAAAAATAAGCCTTGAGCGCTCAGGGATCAAAGTGGAGGTGAGCATAGAGAAATGAGAATTTCAGTGTGGTGCACATCAGAGTGTGAAAAAGTCTACCGTGTTGAGGACTTTGCAAGGAGGTGTAGATAGTCTTGAACATGTAGATGTTTAGTAAATTGTGACTGGCTGAGTGATTAAATTGCATGAGGGCTTCAATTCTGAGCATTACTGTTACAACCTCTCTAATGTGTCCAGGGCCTCGTGATCTGGCCCACTGAAGCATGGACTCATGGGCAAAATGGCAAGCAAACAGTTTATTTTGAAAGGGCAGAAAAAGTACCAGGTGGGGCCTCAAGGGAATTGCTATTTTGTGGCTAAGTGAACTGTGTGCAGGAGATTTTATCTGCTGTGGCTGGTATCTCTGGGTTACTTCTCAAGTCTTATTATGTTGTCCCCCCAACATCACACCACTCCCGGGCTTGGGTCTTGCCTGAGCGAGTACAAGGAAGTAGCATGCAAAGTCAGTAAAAAGTATGGGGTGTGATGACGCTGACGTTTAGAATTGGCCTTGGAGTTTTAAGCCTGCAGGTTTAAAATGATATTGCCCCAGGGTGTTGGGCTCAGCCTTCCAGATATCCAGCCACCACCCATGCTTTCCACCCCCTGGCTTCTTTCTTAGTCTACCTGCACACTTGATCTCCCTAATCCAATTAAGTGTCCATTGAATTCCTTCTAACAAGGAGGAATGAGCTGGTTACCGCCCCTCCCACAACCAGACCAAGGAATGCAGTCTCCTGTAGAAGTTTGCCTAGGTGTGTCCTTGATGGCCATGGCCATAGTAGAGTCACAGTCAGCAGTCATTGTTGGAAGCCCCTACACTGCAGTTCTCAACTTGTGGGTTGTGGGGAGGGGGGGTGTCAAGCAACCCTTTCATAGGGGTCACCTGATTCATAAAAGTAGTAAAATTACAGTTATGAAGTAGCAATGAAAATAATTTTATGTTTGGGGGATCACCATAACCTGAGGATCTGTATTCAAGGGTTCTGGCATTAGCAAACTTGAGAACCACTGTGCTGGAGGGTCATTATGATTCAGAACTGATTCAATGACAAAGTGTTTTGTTTATGTGTTTAATTTGGTCCTTTTGTGGTAGTTACATGCTCTGAAGTCAACTTGAGTCTATTAAGAGTGAAGGGGTGAGTTTAGCTTGTCAATCAGGTTGCAACTTGATGACCTCATTTGAAGGTGCTATGGAGACAAAGAGCTCACGGGAGGCCAGACAGATCCTCTGCTTGGTCTTTCTGCTAATGATAGAACCGGACAATAGAACTGGAGGAGCCATGCAGAGACCCCTGCCAGTGTGGAGATGATTCCACGGCCATTGGAGCCACAAGACTCCCCCGCCCCAACCCCCAGCATGTGAGCTTCCTACATTCAGTGTAATTGCATGTCTTGTGTGAGCTTGAAGAGGAATTTATAGATTGGTATCAGATTTACAGGCTAATATCGTGTGACAGTTTCGGGAACGCACGGCAGCTCTGCCCTGTGTCAGTGGGCAGCTCAATGGCTCTGGTCTGGTTTGTTCATCTAGATGATGTGTCTTTGTCCTGTTTAAGACCTATTCTCCTCATAGCTGAGATATGGAGCAGTACCTTACAACATAATAGAGGTATGTAATGAAAGGTTTAGAGTTTAAAACTTTTTAAAAGATTCAACCTTTTAAAAGTACAAATTTGGGGGCTGAGCTCCGGTGGCGTAGTGGTTGTGCGCGGGACTGCAGCCCACTGGGACGGAGGTTCAATTCCAGCAGTGGGGCTGGGCTTCCTACTCCCACCACCGGAGAGCAGTGATGCCCCAAAAACCAAAAAAACAAATAAAAGTACAAATTTGGGCTGAGCCCCGGTGGCGTAGTGATTGTGTGCCGGACTGCGGCCCACAGGGTTGGCGGTTCAAATCCAGCAGCAGCTCTCCAGGAGCAGGGCTGGGCCTCCTACTCCCACCAGGGCAGTGAAGCCAAAAAAAAAAAAAAGTACAAATTTGGCCTGAGCCCCAGTGGTGTAGTGGTTGTACGCGGGACTGCAGCCCACTGGGACGGTTCAATTCCAGCAGTGGGGCTGGGCCTCCTACTCCCATCACCGGAGAGCAGTGATGCTCCCCCCCCCCAAAAAAAAAAGTACAAATTTCAAAAGAAGAAACTTTTTTTTTACCAGAGACTGGCTATGGATTTTGATTGTTGAAACTGAAGGAGGGGTCTATGAGAGTCCACTATCCTTTTCTACTTTTGCGAAGGTCACCTAGTTGCACAGCGGTTAGCGCACGCTACTGCTCAAAGGTCAGTGCTTTGAACCCATCAGCTGTACAGTGGGAGAAAGAAGTGGCACTCTGCTTCTGTAAAGAATGACAGCCTTGGAAATCCTCCACCCTATCAGGGTAAATCTCTCTCTGAGTTGGAAATCTACTCAATGGCAGTGTATGTGCATATCACAGTGAAGTACAAGTCATTGACACTACAAAAATGGCATAGGAGAGGAAGGAAATGAATCAGACTTAACGTCAGCCTTACTACAAGTCTTATGAGGCAGAGGCCTTTACCCTCCAACCATCAATTTTAACACCAACCTCCCCATCCATGGTGTTCTATACTCCTCTGTTGGGTTCAGTAATTAATTGCAACGCCATATAGTTCACATCATCATAATTATGGGTTTCATCTGGAACTTAGTAGGTTACAATTCTGGATCAGAAATGTGTGGGATACAGTTCTTCCCACCAGGACATCCTTTCCTCAGTTGTGCCTGCAGTCTTTCTCTGGTTGTATCTCAGCCATGTGCCTTACTTAGGTATGAAGTTCTTTGGGGGCTGGAAAAAAATGCCCCAAGGTCACACCACTCCACCAAAACCCATAGCCCAAAGGTGCTCAAGTATAGCTCTATGGGTCAGCAAACCTAGCTCCTCCAATTCAGTCCCTGGAGGCAACCTACACCACAAGTGAGCTTCCAGTCTGAAGGCACTCAGTTTTCTTACTTTGTGGGCCAAGACTCCTGCCACTCGGTTTTGTGCTTTTGGTGCTGCCTCTGATTGTCTACGGCATCTCTGGCTCACAGTCCTCTGTCTCCTGGATTGAAAAGGTTCAACACGCAGGGAATTCAGAGTCCAAAGGACATCCTCCAGTCTCCTTTCTTGATGGTAATGAGATTCCTTGTTCTTACTTCTGAGATAGCTCATTTTAAACCTAGTGGGATGTCAAACTGACCAAATCTTTAGGGATTCATACATCTTATTTGCATGTGCCCAATCACCTGGTGGGAGTTACAAAGACTATGGCTAGAAGAGTCATATCAAATAATTCACTGTAACACACTCTGTACAAAGTGAAAACACACATGTCCAGTGAAAGGAGGAGAGATTCACACATTGGAAGATCCCAGTACCCAGGAGGTGCTAGAGTGCTCCAACTTTCAAAAGAGAGGTTTTTATTGGGGGGCGGGGGTGAAAATAGAAAGTTACATGTTCACAGAGAGAGGAGGGTTACCTGAAGTTCAAGGGAGTCGTTAAGCTACAATCCTTCATATTCTCATCTCTGTCTTCTAACCTCCTGGAACATGCTGACCAAGGCATTCTATAAGAACCAAGCAGTGTAAACACTCTGGACAACTATCTTTTAATAAACAATTCCTCATGCAAGCGAAAATCTTGACACATGCTCCTTTTGAGTTCCAAACAGTTAAAATTTTGCAATAAGCTGAATTGACTGTTCACAACAGCAGAAACAGAGGCTTCTGGCCAAGTTCCACTTTCATTCCAAATGAAGTTCAATTTAGGTCTAGAGAAGACATTTAGTCACACCATTCCTTCGATTTGGGAGTTCACTTGCTCAATTAAGACTTTTAATAATAGAAAGTTTAAAAGGAAATACTAACCAAAATTGCATGACTAACAGACAGGTCAGAGATGTGAGAGATAGATAATACTTGGCTTTCTCTCTCTCTCTCTCTCTCTCTCTCTCTCTCTCTCTCTCTCTCATTCCTGTTCCCCCCCCTTTTTTTTTCAATCTGTTTCCTCTGACAGGATCCAAGACAAACACCCAGTTTGCCTGAGTTTTAAAAGGCTATTTCTTTTGCCCCACTTGAATGACCAATAGAGATATAAGTCCAATTGGCAAAGTGAAAAGGGGGTGTTACTTTTTCTCTTAAAACCATATAATCCAGCTCTCAGTTCTCCACCACCTGAGGACAGTCACCTACCATCTTTACAATGTCTTCTCATCTGACTTTCAGGGTCAAAAGATTCCTGATCCGGAAACAAAAGGAGAATCATCTCTGTTAGTCTGGGTAGACTAGAGAAACGAATTCATAGACACGCATATGGATATAAGTGAAAGATACAAGAGGAATAGAACATTGAGAAAGCATCCCAACCCAGTCTAGTCCAAAGTCTGATATTAGCCCATATGTCTGACACCAGTCTATAGAGTCTCCTTCCGACTTACGAAGCATGTGCAATGACACCAGGACAATCACAGGCTTGTGGGTGCAGAGTCTTGTGTGTCTGGTGGCAGTAGAAACATCTCAGCGCTGGCAGGGGCCTCCCCATAGCTTCCCAAGCATCTCAGCACTGACAGAAATCTCCACATGGCGTGGCTTCTCTGGTCCCAGAGGTTTGGCTCGATCAGGGCAAGCCCATGTGACCTCTCCTCCAACTCCTTCATTCTCTAGGAATCAGGATCGATCAGCATGCTGTTATCTCTTCTTGTCAGTAATTAATCTCTCAGGGAAGTGAATCAAGTCCCTCTTCTCCAATTGGGAAATACCACGAGACTTCCCAGACTTCTCAGGAGAATGTCATGCTCACAGAGGTCTCATTGGCTGTCTCCCGATTGACAGGATAGACTCCACCCCTACACCTTGAATCATGAAACTGACATCAAGTACTTGACCGCCACAACCCCATTCCCCGGTGAATATGAATGAAAGCGGTAATAAGATCAGGTACAACTCCAAGAGAAGAACCAAGCTGAGTCTGTAAGGATTCACCTGTGTGGTACTCTAACAGTCTGTCACACGGAGTTTAAAACTCGCCACCATCTGAGCAATTGAGCTGGCAAACATTTGTTTCCTTCCTTAATTTTTTTTTTTAGGGCATCACTGCCCTGGTGATAGTAGTAAACCCAGCCTTGCTCCTGGAGAGCTGCTGCTGGATTTGAACTGCCAGCCTTGTGGGTCGTAGTCCTACACTCAACCACGACGCCACCGGGGCTCAGCCCCTTCTTCCTTAATTTTTATGCCTCCAATGGAAGACATTAGCTGAATAAGTATGTGAGGCCATTGGTTTTGGGGGAAAACATACAGTCCAAACAGAGAGGCAAGAGAAGGTTATGAAGATGCAATAGCAATTCATAAAAAAAGCATGAAATATTGAAAGCAGTCAATATGGACATTGAAAAAGCAGTCAATATGGAAAGGAGAAAAGTTATAGGGCCTCTAGTATTTCATGCAGCTCACATGAAACAAGCAAAACTTAAGAGTGGAAAATAAATTGAACAGAGGAGGATAAATTGTTATGAGGTGGGTAAAGTATGAATACAGTGCTAAACACATAGTTCTTTTTTTTAATTTAATTTATTTTTTTTGGGGGGTGGGCATCACTACCTTCAGGTGGTGGGAGTAGGAGGCCCAGCCTTTGCTCCGTGGAGCTGGAATCGAACCTCCATCCCAGTGGGCCGCAGTCCCGCACACAACCACTACGCCACTGGGGCTCAGCCCCACATAGTTCTTAGCTGAGGTAACTTTGCCCCCTCCAGGGGGGAGGGGGTCGGAGAAAGCACCTTAAGTCAGGCTCATATTATTTTTTTTTTAAGATGAAACAATAATTTATTGAGACCCGCTCTCCCTCCCCTCCCAAGCTTGAGGTCACTTTTGCCACTTGTAGATCTTGTGTTCTGCCCCAGGATGATGGAGGGTGGCAGTGGGGCAGCGCACTGCTGGAGGAAGCTTGTGAAACTGCAGAAGCTGGTTTCCTCATACTGCTGGAACACAGCCAGGGCTCCATCTCTTCGTGTCCATGGCTCTCACGCGAGACACCTTGTCTGTAATTCTTCTGCCAGTCCAGGCGCTGCTCCGAAGAGACCCACTGCAGGCAGTGAACCACCAGCCAGCTGCATTTGTTGTCCTGCATGTCAATTCCAACCTTGCCCATCACACTGGAGTCACCAAAGAGGTCCAGGTAATCATCCTGGAACTGAAAGAACTCGCCTATCTGCAGCACGATCTGCTTGGCATTGCCACGCTCCTTCTCCCCATCATGGCAGCAGCCATAGGGAGGCCAAAGAAGTAGGAAGCTGTTGGACTTGGCAATGGATTTGTACCTCTTTTCAGTGAATCTGCAAGATCCATGTTGCTCCCCACACCCCTGAGTGGGGGTGCCCTGATGAGGTCCAGGGCTTGTGCCATCTCATCAGACTGAGGAACCCTCCAGGAAGAGCTACAGCTGGTTCAGGTAGGAGGGCTGCTGCAGAGAGAGCTTCAGCAGGCAGTAGCACAGAATTCCAGTCGCATGGCATCATTGATAGCATCCAGACTTATGCCTGGCTTTGGGTACCAACAGGGTTGCCCACCCCCCCCCCACTCACCCACCCTCCTCCACCGTGGATGAGGGCTGAACGCATTATGTCATCCAGTACAGGGAGGCAAGTTTATAGCAACTCCACACACCAGCCCACGCCCCCCCTGCAGACGGTCAGCATCCTGCTTCCAGGGTTCCACCAGCTCGTGAAACTGACAGCTCCACCACCGTCAAGCCTCAGATGTACTTGCCTCCGAGGACTTAGTACTTCAGGACCATCCTGAGCCACGCAACAGCATCTCTCCTGTCTGCATGCCCCAGCTCATCCTAGGTCAGCACCTGGAGCACAGGAGAGAAATTTTGCATGAAATTTTGCTTTTTTTAAAGTATGACCATCTGCTTTTTGGTCTCCATTCAATGAGAGGAGCAAACTGCTCCGTTCCAAGATGCTAATCCTTTCTTGGTTCTCCTTCATTCTTAAGGTGACATCTCTGCTCTTCAACACTTTAAAGAGATCTCGAGCAGGTAGACCCAATGTAATATGTCCTTGGGTTTCTTGACTGATGCATTGACTATGGATCCAATAAAACAAAATTCTTGACTACTTTAGTAGTTCCCCCACTTATCCTAATTATCTACTGGTCCAGTTGTGAGACTTTTGATTTCTTTTAATATTGACTTGAGGTCCATACAGAAGGCTGCTGTCCTTGATCTTCATCAGCAAGTGCTTCACGTCCTCCCCACTTTCAGCAAGCAAGAGTGTGTCATCTGCACGTCGAAGGCTGTTCATCGGCCTTCTTCTAACCCCGACACTGCCTTCTTCATTAAATGCAACTCCTTGGATTATTTGCTCAGTGTACACCCTGAAAAAATATGAGAAGATACAATCCTGATGCACACATTTCCTGAATTTTCAACAATTTTATTGACAGATAATTCACACACCATACCATTCAGTGATTTGAATATATATATATATATATATATATATATGTTTTGTGGGCATCACTGCTCTCCGGCGGTGGGAGTAGGAGGCCCAGCCCCACTGCTGGAATTGAACCTCCGTCCCAGTGGGCCGCAGTCCCGCGCACAACCACTACGCCACCGGGGCTCAGCCCGATTTGAATATATTTAAAATTGATACAATCATCATAATCAAATTAAAAACACTTTCTTCCTTATTGTACTCATTGTTACTAGCTCTCATTTACCTCTCCTGATTTTAAACCATGCCCTCCTCCCTTGTTCTGTGTGAATGACAGCTTCTTGTACATGTCCGGCAGGCACAAACGTGTTCTAGAATTCCCATTCTTCTGAATGCTATTTATCCATAGTTGGGTTTTGTCCACAAAGCCTAATACCTTTGCATAGCCAATAAAACACAAGCAAACATCTTTCTGATAGTCTCTGCTTTGAGCAAGCGTCAACTGACGTCAGCAATGACGGCGCTCTTTCCACACCTCTTCTAATTGTGCCTTGAATTTCTGGCAGCTCCTTATCGAGGTACTCCTGCAACCACTGTGGCATGACCTGCAGCAGAATTTCACTTGCATGTGATATGGAAAATATTGACTAAGACTTAGGTGCACCTGACAGAACCCATGGTATTTTCAAATGTCTTATAAGGAGGAGAATGTTGAACGTTGAGTAAACAAGATGGAAGAATCAATGCATTTGAATTAAAGTGTTGGCAAAGAATACTGAAAATACTGTGTACTGCTAGAAGAAGAACATATAGATCTATTTCAGAAGAAGCTCAAATTATCTTGGTTTTTTTGTTTTTTGTTTTTTTGGGGCATCACTGCCCTCAGGTGGTGGGAGTAGGAGGCCCAGCCTTTGCTCTACAGAGCTGGAATTGAACCTCCGTCCCAGTGGGCCGCAGTCCCGTGCACAACCACTATGCCACCGGGGCTCAGCCCCCCCCCCCCTTTTTTTTTTTTCAAACAAATGATCTTAGAGGCAAGAACAGTGAGACTTTATCTCACATACTTTGGACATTGTGGCAGTTATATAATCTGTTGTCAATTTGAGGCTTAAGAGTGAAGGGGTGGAGTTTAGCTTGTCAATCTGATGACCTCATCTGGAGTTGCTAAGGAGATAAAATAGCTCCTTGGAGGCAGGATAGATTCTCACCCTCTGAGACATTCTTTTTTTGTTTGTTTGTTTGTTTGTTTGTTTTGGGGCATCACTGCTCTCTGGTGGTGGGAGTAGGAGGCCCAGCCCCATTGCTGGAATTGAACCTCCATCCCAGTGGGCCGCAGTCCTGCACACAACCACTACGCCACCAGGGCTCAGCCCCTGAGACATTATTAACTGACAAGACACATAAAGCTACTCTGATGGCAGCCAGAGCCTTGAAACTGGAGAAGCCACGTGCAAATCCCCTATCAGTACTGAGATGTTTCTACCACCACTGGATACACAAGACCTCACACCCACTAGCTTGTGATCAACTTGCATTCAGCACCATTGCATGTCCTGGCCTGCGGGTCCGTAATTCACAAATCCTGGAAGGAGGAGCAGGAATTGGGGGGACAGGAGACGCGAGAAATGGAGACAAGACAGGATTCTGATCAAGTCTCGTTTATTGGAGCAAAACTTGAGTATATATAGTCAATGGTCAGGAGTAAAGGTCACAGCTCATGCTAATGAGGTAAAGTCAACAGGGGGCCAATCCTAGACGAGTGCCAAATATGATGCACAAAAGGGGCTGTAGTCCTCAAAGACGTCCGTATGCTAATAAGGGTATACAGGAGTGAAGCGGGCAAGTTATAGCAGCCAATCACAAAGATGCAAGTCAAGACAA